>JAWZYV010018505.1:0-28182 GCA_038373885.1 Cheiracanthium punctorium
CAGAAAATTGTTGAAAAACATATTTAAACTTTTCAAAAATCACACACACAAATTTACACATCATGAAAATAAATAGATAGCTACTTTCCATTCCAAACTACTCAGCAGCACAAATCATTCAATTATTTTCTCGGTCAGTCCAACATCACTTCTCTTCATTACAGCGATATCCTTGATCACAGAAATTCGGCATTTTTGCCCTTCGCTGGTCCAACACCAGAATACAAGCCCTCTTGCTTTCTCGTCAAAAGAACAGAATTTGCGCACCTAGACAAAGTATATTTCGTGAACGTTCCTCCCTTTAAGACAAATCAAAATGAGTTTATGTATTAGTGAAGCTTATTCTGTTCCTGTGAGCTAACCGAAAATGAAGCGGCTCCAATCTTGATCAGCGCTTGGGAGGGTAATAACCTCTCTCTGCTGCACTGATTTGTGACCGTGTACTTTAAAGGTGCTCGTAAAATCTCTGGTGTCTGCAATGTCCTCCTTGTTCAAACGAGACCTCCTGGGTTTCCAATCCAGGTGCTAAGTCTTTCATCTGGAATTCGTCCAAAATTAGGAAACCACTCATAGAAAGCAGCGTTGATCTACCTACTAGGAGCACCCTTAAAATGACTGCATCTTCTGCCCTCTTAGCCTTCAAGCCTACATTTGGCAGCTGATCCGAACATTAAAAAAAACAAACAAACATTGGTTTATAGAGTGCTCGCCGACGAAAATACTGTGCTTGGTATTGATAGATTTTTGACATCGGCAAGCAGAAAAACTATCATATATTTCCTTTCTATGGGCAGTTATTAAAATAAACAGTTGGGTGTATTAACTGCTTCAACTGTTTCCGGGTGGCTGCCGAATTTTGTGGAAGTTACTACCAGGACGAAAAGCGCCGCTGCGCCAATTACCCTAGAGGACAGGGGATATTTTCACTGCTAAGACTAACCTGTATGAAAATCTTCAAAATCCCATTGCACATTCCGTATTACTTTTTACTTTCCGAACATGTACCATGTAAGGAAAGTATTGTAATCATAAAAAAATTCGACTTCGAGATTTTGGTGTTTTTACACGTTTTGAGGGCTTCTGAATCCATTTATGCTATTTTTACGAGATGTATGTATGTATGTGTGTATGTGTGTGTGTGTGTATGTGAGTGAACACGATAGCTCCTGAACGGAGCATTCGATTGAGCTCAAATTGGGTATATATGTTATAAACCACCGTTGCAAGACCGGTATTGATTTTGGTGTGTATAGGACTTATAGTTTTTCTACAAGGCTACGACAAAGATTTCTTTTACATTATGGCCTATGGGGAAAATTTCTTGAAAGTGCGCTAGCGTTTAAACGGTAGATTCGATTGAGCTCAAATTGGGTATATATGTTATAAACCACCGTTGCAAGACCGGTATTGATTTTGGTGTGTATAGGACTTATAGTTTTTCTACAGGGCTACGACAAAGATTTCTTTTACATTATGGCCTATGGGGGGAATTTCTTGAAAGTGCGCTAGCGTTTAAACGGTAAATTCGATTGAGCTCAAATTGGGTATACATGTTATAAACCACCGCTGCAAGACCGGTATTGATTTTGGTGTGTATAGGACTTATAGTTTTTCTACAGGGCTACGACAAAAATTTCTTTTACATTATGGCCTATGGGGGGAATTTCTTGAAAGTGCGCTAGCGTTTAAACGATACATTCGATTGAGCTCAAATTCGGTATACATGTTATAAACCACCATCCTAAGACCGGTATTGATTTTGGTGTGTATAGAACTTATAGTTCTCCTACAGGGCTACGACAAAACTTTCTTTTATGTTATGGCATAATGGCATATGTGGAGAAATTCTTGAAAGTGCGCAAGCGTTTAAACGGTGCATTCGATTGAGTTTCAATTTGGTATACGTTTGAATTATTCATCGATTAAAATTTATTTAAGTGCTTGGTAATGATCTTAATCGTAAGTGTTCGGAAAGTCGAGTGGAGTCACTCCAGATTTTTTTCTACTAGATAAATGACGTAAAAAAGCACTGCATGTTATATTCTGCTTATTCTCATGAGTAATTTCGACATTAGAAGTGAATGAGATTGATAAAAATTAGTACTCTGCTTGAACTCACTTTGATAAACTAGGGTAAAGGTTGCATTAGTTTAACTTAACTTTTATTTTAAAAATGTAATGAGAATTTATATCTCGTGGAAGATTTAGTAAGCTTTATGAACAGTTAAAAAGTGGAATGCTTTTAAATTATTTTAAAAACACTGTTGTGTGTGATACCGGTGAGTGATGTACTTATACACATTGAAAGTCCGGTACCATTATCACCATCATTCCATTTATCTACAGATGAATGAGATGAATTCCAAGAATCTATTCTATCGGCTGTATAGGGTGGCCATAATTAAACTGCAAGTGTTCAAGGGGTGCTGGAGAGATAACAACCAGGAATATTCCAGTGAAACTTGGTATCTACACGTTTCAGAACATGCGCAAGTCAAATATGCAATTTAAAAAATCGCCATTTTCGCCCGATAGACGGCGCTGTATCGTGTTTCAACGCTTATGGACGTCCTATATGCAAATTTTAAGCCCGTTGAACAGTGTAAAAACAAGACCACAGTGAGTAATGGTCAATCATGACTCTGTATAAGAAGTAACGTGCATTTTTAGTGAAGATATTCTATCAGAATCGTAGCAGTTATTCAGCTACTCTGAAAGAATACCGGCGTATGAAACGATTAAGAAGAGGGAGGTCCAATGAGTGTCAATGAGAATAAATAATGGTTTAATTATTTTCCAAAGCATCTTTATGAATTGTTTAATTTGTGATGTTAATTTACGTTAATTTTTGATTACATGTTATTGTAAAAATTTAATTACTGAAGATAATTGTATGGAATTTTAATAAACTAATTCAATTCTCGGAAGTTTGAAGGAATATTCTCGGTAGTTTTCTCTTTAGCACCCCTTGAACAGTTTCAGTTTAATTATGGCCACCCTCTACTTTCCTTAGCATATCTGATTGCTCCAATAGCGATGAAATATTTTCCTGCATCAGCCATCTTCCTTTTTTAGAAATATTTTCGCCTTGCTTACTTTAATTTTCTGACCACCAGACTATGAAAGTACTATTATAGAACACATATGCCCCAACCTTCTGAAAAATGAAAAGTAAAAACAGAAGCGGCCGACTGGATAGTGCAATCAACAATAAATGTCTTATGTTTGCACTACCAAAACAGTCCGTTGATGTAAACTATGACTTCTCCCCTAGGAAAAAAAGTGAAATGAAAGTTAATAGAAAAAGGTATTTCTGAAGGATAATGGTAACCAAAAAACAATTAGTAATCTTTAAAGATAGTTTTAGAAACATCTTTTATTGAAAGTGCAAAACGTTTCACTCAAAAACGCGTCTACGCGTTCGCTGTTCTTTGTGGCAAATTTTCGGTGAACTCACACACGTGGCTCCCATCCAGAAAGGGCTAACCTACACTCATGTCCATAAATTAAGGATAATTCAGAATCACACAGAAATTGATCTCTAAAATAAAAATTTCACACACATCTTGAAGAAGAATATGCAAATTACAAGAAACCACCAGATGGCGTGGATGGTACGTCACAATGACGAGAGTGTAAGAGAGGGGTATATAAGGAATGGTGGCAAAGAAGTAAAATTGTTCACAAGCGCTGTGAAAGCCTTTCAGTGCTAAAACCGCATAGTTATGGCACAAAGGAGGCATTTGGATGATGTTTTACGTGGCAGAATTATCGGACGACTGGAATGTGGACGTACCCAGCTGGAAGTATCCGAGGAACTTGGAATCGCCCAGAGTGTCATCTCCAGGCTTTGGCAACGATTCCAAGATGACGGTAATGTGAGTAGACGTTACAGCACAGGTCGCCCCCGAGTTACAACGCCGAATGAGGACCGCTATTTGGCAGTTACTGCCAAAAGAAACAGACGGAGTACAGCATCAGACCTGTCTCGTCAGCTCTCTTCAGCTACCGGTACGACAGTTTCAAGGCAGACCGTGTACAGACGCTTAGGGCACATTGGTCTATATGCTCGTAGGCCTGTCAGATGTGTTCCACTTACCGCAACTCACTGTCGCCTGCGATTAACCTGGAGTAGAGAGCATGCATTGTGGACACCGCAACAGTGGTCTTGTGTGATGTTTTCCGACGAGTCCAGGTTTAGTTTGGAGTCTGATTCTCGCCGGACATTCATCTGGAGAGCGCCAGGTACCCGTTACCACCAAGAGAACACCATTGAAAGACACCGTTACGGTGGTGCAGGATGGCTCGTTTAGGGAGGAATTATTCTTGGTTCCAGAACTGACCTGCATGTTCAGAGTGTAACGATGACAGGCCACATCTATTGGGATGTCATTCTGGAACAACATGTACGTTTGTTTCGGGGCGCCATGGGTGCTGAATTTGTGTTTATGGATGACAACGGCCGTCCTCACCGTGCAAACATTGTAGACGAATGCCTTCAATCGGAGGATATCACCCGTATGCATTGGCCAGCATACTCACCGGACTTGAATCCAATAGAGCATGTGTGGGATATGCTTGGCCGACGAATTGCAGCCCGTCAACCCCCTCCCACCTGTCTACCGGAACTTCGGAGTGCATTGCTAGATGAGTGGTGTAATATTCCCACAGATCAGATTGATCATTTGATACTCAGCATGCCTAGGCGTTGTCAGGCCTGTATTGCATCGTCCGGGAGACATACTCCGTATTAACCGTCCTACTAACCATGTTATACTGTTTTTTGTAAATAGGTTCTTTTTTGAAATTTGGTCAAGGGAGTAAAACTTGCAATTTTTATTAATTATGTCAAACATATAGCATCTTTTTTGCTCTTTACTTTTTGTTTAATAAATAGACTTTACAAATAAGTCAAATTTGTTTTGCTTCTTTCTCTTTCTTTGCCTGAACTTCATTATCCTTAATTTATGGACATGAGTGTATTTGCTCCTACTTCTGCTAGAAGAACGCTGAAGCAGCTTTTAATTTCTGTGCCCGCAATGACTCCTTTAGGAGGGGGAGAGGGTTGAGAGTTAGACATAATCTTTAAGTTAAAAATATAAAGTGTATGGGCTTTTTTTCTATGAGGGATTTCAGCTCCCAAGCTCCCCTTGCGTACTCCTCTAAGTGTCCATATTTGGTTCCCGGCTTGGCTATATGGATGCCTCGCTGCGCATCAACGTTTAGCCTGCTAGTGAAAAATGTTCCAGAAAAAAATTAAAAATAACGGTATGAATCATTGCTACGAGCATTCAAAGAGAAATGAGGCAATATAATCCTTTAACGCGCAGTGTTCCAGCTCTGCGAACATCAAACTTTGACGTTTTGACTGTTGCCAGTCACGAAGAATAGATTTAATTTCTATAAAAAGTGTTGCGGGTGACATAGCTCCACGAGAATCCTTTACTTTTGAGCACGTCATTTCCCGTAAAAAAATGGTCACGATTATTTACAATAGCACTGACATGTGCTGAAAAATGGAAGAATGCCAGAACAGCTGGATAGATTGCCCAATGCTGAAAAAAGGGCAGCCGTTGCCATCGCTCGACTTAACTACCAGCAAGATGACGGACGCTCGAAACGTTCATCGCGTGCCACAGATCTAGAGACCCTTTTTTAGACGACAGCTGGCTTTGCCGCACAGCACTCTAGGTCTGTGGCACGCGATGAACGTTTCGAGCGTCCGTCATCTTGCTAGTAGTTAAGACGAGCGATGGCAACGGCTGCCCTGTTTTCAGCATTGGGAAAGGGTTGCGCCTCAAAGGGTTAAGGGAGGGGAGAATCTCAGCCCTATTTGCATCTTTCCAACAATGAGTACGAAGAACTGAAACTTAGATTCAAGGTGGAGGAATGTGATCTGTATATGTACCCGAAATGACCAGTTATCGCCAACGAAATTTTTTGGCTATCATAAATTATTTATTAAGTATGTTTAATGATAAGTTGCTTGTAATTTCAAAAGAAAAATATTTGACGTTATGTCAATATTCAAAGCGGAATCTAGTTCAGAACGCTGTCTTTTTTTTTCCTCTCTCTTTTCTAGAGAGGGAATTTCACTTTCAAAATAAACTTCAAAGCCATTCGCGATCGATACATTTATTTTAATTTATGAATTTTTAATTATTTCAGTCAACCGAAAGTGTATAAGGTTAAAAAAATGATCAAACAAAAACCCTGCAGCCTTATTTTAATAATTTTGTTTTGGCATCATGTCAATTCCGAATATTTTCCCTCGAGTTCGGCTCTTTATTATTTATAAATTGCGAGAGAAAATGTCCCCCCCTTTCTCTTAAAAGTTTTTATTTCAGCGTATATTTTTTGAGCAATTTTTATGCAGATCATGTATTAGTTTTGCGGGAAATATGCTTAGATAATAAAATTGAGCCTATCTTATTTCTCTCGAATGAATTTTTTAATGCAATTATTGACGTAGTTAAGGATGACTCTTTGGATATTTTCCTTTAAGTACAAAGTTTCATATAAGCATTTTCCCTTATTTTCTCTAAAGACAACGAGAAGAATAGCTCAAATGCATTTTTCTCTTAAAAATACTCCATTGATTTTGGACGACAGCTTTGTTGTGCATTATTAAATGAGAAATCACAGTTCAATTTAAATGCACATTACCCACTTGTTATGAATTTGGGAGGTGATCTGCATGCATAAGGTCTAATGCAGCTGAAAATTAATATTATAAAAGTCTATTACGAAAACTGCATTTCCCCCCCTTGTAAATAGTTCACAAGTTATTGATCGTTAAGTTCCCATCATTTAAATGTCAGTGATATCGTCGAACTGAGGTTATTTTGTGCGAATTTGATTGTTGGCCACAAATGTTGGTCACGGACCTGTATAATTTGCTTTTTTGTACGTCAAGTTTCTAGTGATGGAAAACTATCAAACAGAAAGTTACGAAATTTTCAGTAGAACACAATAAAGGTACAAGAATTCGTTTGGAAGAATAAAAGAAAATTATTTTAGTATTTCGCCGTTATAGAGGGATGCAGACACTTCCCTAGTAGCACAATTAGTCCAAAAGACGTTTAAAACACGTATTTTAACGTCAAAAAACGTGTTTCCAACGTGATTTCAACGTTTTTTGAACTAGTTGTGCTACTAGGGTTACGAATCATAAATTTCTAAAACCTTCATAAATCATGTAAAATCGCATTTAGATTTCAAGAATTTTCTTGCGATTTTTGACAATTTTCTTATAACGTCTCTCAATTTACTTCATTTAAGAGACCTCACAGCCAGACATGTAAACTTCATTTGCCAGACATTAAAAAAAAACCTCTGTTTATGTCATACACGAAAAGGATTCCCGTTATTGAGTTAGCTTATCTACGACTTTACTCCGATGTGCTTTACTTTCTAGTGATAACATTATTTACTATGAAGCAAAATATGTATATAAATATATTTACAGGCAATTAATTACTTTGACTCTTGAAAAGCTGTGCTCTGTTAACCAAGAGTATATTTTAATACAGACTGCCACTGCGCAAAAATACAGTTATACTCAGCAAAGGCATACTCAAAACTCTTTACGCCGCTGCATTGTTTTACTTCCCAGCGTCTGCATTATTATGAAGGAAAAACAGATTTACAGTTAAACTGAAATAAATATCTTCACTACTGAAAAGCTATATTCTGTTAACTATGAGTAAATTAAGGTAAAGTTCTAACTACGCAAAATTGTGCTTCTGCGAGGAGAAGCAGTATTAAAATAAGCAAACTCTTCAAAACAGCGGCGTACATCTGAATTTTTTCACTTCCCAGCGGTAGCATTCTTATGTAGGAAAAAGAGATTTACAGTCAAAATCAAATCTTCGCTATTGAAATATGTTCTATTAATTAAGATAAAGCTCTAACTACGCAAAAATATGTTTCTACATAACAAAAGAGAAGACAGCATTAAAATAATAAGACTTTTTACGCCGTTTAATTGTTTTACTTCCCAACGGTAGTAATATTATGAAGGAAAAACAGATTTACAGGCAAAGTAAAACTGACTACTGAAATGCTATGTTTTAACAAGAGCAAATTTACAAGAGTGTAACTGTGTAAAAATACCTTTACTCCCACAAAAAAAAGAAAAAGGTACTCAAACTCTTTATGCACCTGAATTGTTTGCTTACTAGTGGTAGCTACATTACGAAGAAAAAACAGTTTTACAGGCAAATTAAAAATGACGATTTAGACGATTAAAAAGTACTGTTCTGTTAACTATGATAAAAAATACAATGCAAACTGTAACAATGCGACAATACACATACATAGTAGAAAAGACAAAAAAATTCTCAAACTTTTACACCGCTGAATTTTTTAATTTCATAGCGGTAACATAACTATGGAGGAAAAACAATTTTACAGGCAAATTGAAACTTTGATTAATGGAATACTGTATGTAGTTTATCACGAATAAGTTATAATATAAGCGAAGACTGCACAAAAATATACTATGCACAGTTATAGGGAAAAAACGTGGAAGGCCAATCTGCTCACTAAATGCCGCGTGTGTCGAATTTAACCAGTTTCTGTTCCTTCGACATTTGTACTGGGTAATAGCAAAGCATGCTTTGTGGATTAGGTTAAAACACAACTAGTTTTAATCCTGCGTTAGGCAAGTGGACTACAATAGTAGACCAGGTACATTCGCTCAAAAAAGTAATGGAGCATAAGTCAAATTTCCTATGTCCGTTTCGTATTTTAACTATTGTTCTCCTTAAAATTGGATGATGTCATAAATAATAATAACTTCTCATACTTCTTCCTAATTTTGACTTTTTACAAAAGAAATAATTATTTATTTGCAAAAGTAAAATAAGAAATTTGGCTGTTATTTGAATATTTTTTTGAGTGAGTGTACCTGGTTTACAATCGTATTCCATTTGCCTAACTGAGGGTTTAATGTTTTCTAGGTGAGTACACTCTTCAAAAAGTTTATATTCAAGCCAGGCATGTATCCAGAAAAAAAAATTCGGGCCAAAATGTGGAAAAAGTAGAACTAGTCATGAAAAGGTTCGATTATTGGCATACAATGAACAAAAATCTAAATTTTGGGAAGGGCCAGGCCCTCGTTGCCAACCTCCTGGTTACGTCCTTAATTGGAACATAAATGAAATTTTATGTATGGGTTTTGTGAATGACTAACTATACTCTTTTTTAAATTACGAAATTTGGGAAAAAATAAATAAATCCTAATCCCGTTTCATCTTCAATAAGCAATTGCTTTTCAGATCATATATACTTGAAATTAAAACAGAAAATTGCATTCAAACACTTTTACAAAGACTTTACACTATGAAAGTTCTTGAAATCAATTTCGTTTAAATCTAGTTTCTGAAGTACTGAAAATTTTTGTATCTTCAATAATTTATTTGTATTTAATAATTTGTGACCCCCCCCACCACCACACACACGCACGTTAGAAAATTGGTTTCACAGATGTCTTTTGAATATACCCTTTATGACGCTATCAATAGAATGAACGAAAAACTTTTGTATTTTGAATTTAAAGAATAGATCCCTGTGAATACATTTTAAGCAACATTTTTTTCCTTTTAAAAACATATTACGTTACAATTTAATCAAAATAATTTTGCTATTTACTGGTTCAGAACAGTATCATAACAAAAAAATTTTACATCGGAAAATAATTTTTTCTTAGAAAATAATCGGAGTGGGTTTCCTTCTTTTAACAATAAAAAAAACTCTTATTTGCACAGACTGATTATGCATGACAGCTGCATTAAAACAATATCATTCAAAAAATGGATTATTCTTTAAATAATTTTGAATACTTTAGTTTAAAAAAAATCGAAAAATACTCAATTTTTAGGTTAATCCACTTAAACAAAAAAGCTGCAAAATAAGCAAAAATCATATTGAAAAATGGCTTATCCATAAAAAACTTTATTTCGAATATTAACTTTTAAAAACGACCAAAAAACTTAACGCTGAACGAAAAAAAACAAAATAAATAAAACACTTCCCCCTATTTTTTGTAACAACTCAACTTCACAAATGCCACTCCCAGACTTTCAAGTAACTGATTGCTCACTCTGCAGCGACTCCTCCCCTCTTCGTCCTAAAAAGTACAGTAAATCAATTAGCTTAATTACGAACCTCTTAAACGTAATCTGGAAACATTTCTAATACCAAAGAAGGGTGCAGGGGGGAGGGGGGAGGGAGGTCCGACTAATTTCGCAGGCATTTCGAATCAAAGAGAAATCGTTCGAACTCGCTCTAAAATCAATACTAATTACTTCGAAATAGTTTTCTGACGAGGCAGTGTGTGCGTTCGTAATTTTTTCTTTCTTTTTATCAATTCTGAACTTGGTAAATCAGTTTCTTTGCCCCCTTCAATCTGTCTCTACTCCCCCATTTTTTTTCTCTTTTACAAGTTCCGTAGTTATGTGTATTTTCCTTAATAAACTATTTATTATGAAGATAGGGCCTCTCTTCCTCTCTGAATTACAATCAGATCGAGCGTCTTGTTGAGTCGGTTGTTATTTTTGCTTCATGCCTTTTTTTTATCGGACATTTGGAAAAAGAAGAGAATCAATTAAAATAGTTTGTTATCTCGAGCACGTTTATGCGTTTTTGATTTGGTATTCGAAATGAGTTATTGTCTGGGTACTTCAGATTACTCGCACAGAGTAATGGTTACTCATTTGGGATGGCACAATCGTTTTCACTTAAAGTAAACATTGGCGACTCATCGCCAAAAGCCATTAAGGTTGGCGACCAGTCAATATTTTTTTTGGATTGATTTAAACTTATTCAAATTTAATTCTTGTTTCACTGAATTGATTTACTGACTTTCTTAAACTTATTAAAATTTAATCCATACGTTTGTTCCACATTCAGTGAAATTACCACGATTAATTTTAAGAAAGACAAGAATGACGAAGAGAGGTGATGTTGTGGCTTATTCCTCGAGGTTCAGCCAAGTTTATGAGGTCGTGGACTGTTAAAAAGTCGTAAGCTAAAAGAGGAAGCTTCAAATAGTGAACCTACGCAGGAAACTTCGTTGAATGAAAACATCGTTGGAATACAAATAATTTGGATGAAGCAGTTCTTAGTTTTGGAAAGAAAAATCACAACAGAATTCAGAAAACTTGATTCGACGACGTTCGTGTCCTGGAGTTAAAATTCTCACTGTCCTGTTACTCTCCAAAACACATACCCGATGCTAAATCTTAAAGTTATACTATTGAGTGAATGAGATATTATAGCGTAAATCTGAGCAAACTTCGCACATCTGCCGTTACTGTCCGAGCAGTAACACTTTTATTGAGAAGGGGTACTATTTTCTAGCAGTATTAGATGATACAAAACTTTCTCCGAAGATGGGTTGTATTTTTTGAATGTTTCATTGATCGTCTCGTTGGCAAGTTTTCTGTTGGACACCTTCAACTGTATGATTTAAAATTATACATTTCTCGGTCTCTGATTCTCCATAAATAGCCACGTGATATTGATATAAGCACACCTTTTACTATAAACACCGGTAATGTAATTATCAAAGTTAACAGCAGTTTCCTTTACATAAACTATATTTAGAACTAGTGCAGATTTTACGAAAGGTAATACGCCTATGAAAGAGCGACACCAGAAGAAAAATCAATTAGTCTTTTTAACCGATTTCAAAAAGAGGTTGGAACGTCAACTGAAAGTCAGAATCTTTTTTGTTATATATACAGGGTGTCCCACAACTGCTGGCGCAAAATTTAATGGGAGGTAGGGCTAATAATAAGGAATTAGAATTCCATAGCAGTGTGGGGCAAAAAATGCTGTTTTCACTTACCTACTAATAAACACTCTGGGAAAAGCGTTGAACTGTTCGTCTAATTTCTTAATCAAGTTTCATAAACAATGGGCTTGTGTTCGGAAAAATAATTTTTAATCTGTAAGTCACGTACTTTCTGTGTGGTTTTGACGAACAATGGCTGCAAATTTCGCTATTATTTCGGGACTTGTCCCAAAGTGATTATTAACAGCTACATGTGTTCCGACTGTGTGGTTTTTATTCCTCCCTATGTGCCCTATCTTCACTTAAATTGTATACCAATAGTTATGGGATACTCTGTATTTAGTACTTTTTTCCAAGCAGATGACTGGTTGCAATGATTTTTTATAATTTTTGGTAAGGTGGTAAATTTTACCATAGGGCTGGGCTGGTTCCGTGCTAATTTGGATAAGTTATGATCTGGTAAATGGGGAGTTTTTTTGTTTCTTATTCTTGCGTTTATATTTTCAAAGGCTTTTTTTTCTAAATAAAAATATTTCTTGGTGCATCTTTAAAATTCAATAAGAAAATAAAATAATAATAATAATCCGTCACATAAATATCATTCGAATGAAACACATAGCTTGACTGGGTAACTAACAACCGGACTCACATTCCAGTGAGTGTGGACACACAAGCTTAGTATAAGCCTTCCAGTGTCTATCCTAGAAACTGACACGGAAGTCAACATCCGAAAATGGAGGGGAAAACCTGGAATGCCGATAAGGCACGATTCAGCACCCTTTTCGCGAATTAACAAACGCCTCTTGACAACTTTCCGGGACCTCGGGAAACAAACACACAGCAACAGCTCATGGACACGGACGGCATCTGAGAAGAAGGAGGGAGGAGGAGGAGGAGGAGGACCTCTCAACTCAACAAGGTATCAACTTCGGGAATGGGACGGAAGTAAACTGCTTCACTTCTCCGATGTCACTACTCCGCTTCGGTAATTAGTATTGATTGGGAATAGGAATAAAGTGCTCCCGGAATGCATGCATTAATACGTTCCGTTTCGATCCCTCAATCCTCCCACCCACACACGCCACCGCCCCTTTTCAACAAACCCTTTTCGGATTGTCAGACGAGAGAGAGTTTTCCGCATTCAATCAGTTGGCACAAATCCTAGTGAAGAAGTCTGACGGAAATTGAATAGGCTATGACAGTGAAAGTGTATCAAACTTTCTGTCCGGAACTAAAGAAAAATATAGAGGAAAAAAAATCAAGAGAAAACATGACATGTGGAACAATGTAAAGGGTAATTTATTGCATTATTATACAGGGTGTCTCAGGTAAACTTCGAGGGGAGGTAGGGTACACCAACAGGACTCAAAATCACATAGGTATGTGGGTTTGCAGACGTGGTCTTCATGCACCAATTAATAAACAGTACGAAAATCGTGTTGAAATAATAGACAACAATTTTTGTTGAGTTCAACCCATGGCTTCATTGCACCTAGTTTTAATATAATAATCTCTCCAATCTCTGGAAAAATCGCAACAGCTCATCCAAGCTTTGAATGCCGCTGGCCACTGATGAGAAGCTTCTTTGATCCGCCTTCTAAATGTGAGGTGGGGTTGGGGCTGGGAATATGTTAAATATAGATTAAAAGATTAAATTATAGACATTTTAAATAAAGATTAACAATGAGAACAAAAAAAAATTACAGCAGTTCTATTTTTTTTAATAGATCTTATCCCCTGAATTACCGAGTTCAGGCAAATTTATTGCAATATAAAAAAATCAATTTGGATAAAAGAGTTTATATTTAAGAGTAAAGCAGCTATAAACACTGCTTTCAAACTTTGAAGTTGCAAAATAATGCATGATAATGTATTTTAAATGTAGAGCTATTGCAAAGAAATCCAGAGACATTGAACCGACGCGACGTTCAAAAAGTTATAAATCACTGCTTATTTTCCATGACCCACAACGTCCCGTCTATGTCAATCCGACCAACAACCTATCTTCCATCTTCTTTCTTTCCAATACACTGCGATCGTTGCCAAACTCCGAAACATAAACTTACCGAAAAAAATTACAATAAACCATCGCCCTATTCAAGTCTTAAGCACATCACACACATAACCCAGAAATCTTCAATTACCCCGGCAACACGTTTGATACCCCCCACCCACCATGATTCTCCAAACACCAGTCACTAATTAAGAACCTTTCGAGGACATAATTCTTTATTATTACTGGCAACACTTCATCAGGTAGATTGTTTCCGCTCGCCAGATATTTTCTTGTAAAGCAAGAATTCCAGGACACACACTCGAACTTTTCCAAAGAACGGGTCGCGCGAAAGAAGAACAGAATCATAATACTAGATCGTTGAGGGAACAACAAAATTAGTGGGGAGAGCGCGAACCTCTCTCTCTTTTCTCTTGAATATCTGCTTGCCGAAGACCGGGAGTGCTAATTTTCTTGTCAAATGAACTGCCCGGGAAATGATGATTTTTGAGAATTTTATTTCTCTCCTCCCCGAAAACAAAAGCTCTGGAGAGAACAGACGCCGAGGATCTGAAGTAATTAGCGCCACCAATAGTGTCTTTTGAAATATTTATTGAAAAGGGATCGTTGTTGTTGCAAGAGCTTCCTTTGATTGCTCGCTGAGGGTGATGCTGCTAGGTTTGGCACGTAATCGCCTTTTTGCGACTAACGGTGTATGTGTCGACGAAACTAAAATCGGCCTGTCGGTCTTCGTGCACAAATGAAAATAAATTAATTACTCCAGGGACTTGAAAAGAAATTCAGGAGGATTCTACAAGTTGGACTGCGCACTGAAGTAAATTGGAAAACGATGTCTTTTATGAAACTTTGAGAAAATTTTCTTAAATATTAAACTGTCGAGCAAAATTTTTCGAACAGTGATACATTCTGCGTTATTCTTCCTTTCTTTATCTTAATGACTATGTCATTTTATCTTTCACCCCCTTTATTGAAAATTGTCCGAAAAATGTGTCCCAAAAAAGCGAAAAAAGATTCGACATAATTTTACATATATTTAAACACTATTAGTTCACAACAGCTTTAATATATTGTTACTATATTTCGTAAGCTGTAGAATATGCATCACATGTATTTTTCTGTAAATAGGTTACAATCATAAAAATTTCCACATAGTGTTACCAGGCGAAATACACGAAAGATGAGAGATAAAATGACATAGTCACTTAATATCGTTTAAATGCGGCACTAATGAATCTAAAAAATTAGAGGGGGCTCCCCCTGACGAGGCTCAAACAGCTGAGTTTTTTTAATTCTAATTATTCTGATTCAGGTTTGCCAGTTATTTCAGTGTGTCGTACAGCTTGTAAAAAGACATTCTAAAAGTTTTAAAATGCTTAACGTGATTAGTTTTTTTATTGTTGTTGTATATTTATACCAAAATCATATCACTTTTTGCAAACTATCATCAAATGCCACAGAGCATTGGGAATAATTGCAGATAACTGTTTGTGTTTTTAATTTCTCGCTAATCATGTCTTCAAACAATTAGAACTTCTAATTGCTTTCGTAACTTAACCGCAATTTATAATTTACGTGATGGACATTGTTCTTACTGATAATCTACCATATCTTTGTCACGTTCAACAATCATTAGTAGATAATAATATTACCATAATGCATAAATTAAAATAAAAAAAATTTGCTTTTTTGTAATTTGGAGAAGCTGTGAGTGATTTCCTCGAAATTACAGAAATAAAAAAAATCTCAGCTAACAATAATAATAATTATTTATTATTATTGTAATAAACCTTTTGTGCATTGCTTTTTAATGAATCTGGAACCATTAATAAAACTTTTGGGTTATTCTTTAGAACTTTGAATTTTTTTTTCAATTTTATCTTTACCATCATTAATTAATTGAGTGAAAATGAAAAAATTCATCTAAAATATTGTTTTTGTATTGATGTTAATGTAACGATATAATTAAAAAATGCATTTTACTCGGAGTAATAAAATCTTATTTTATTTTATATATCAGCATTTCTCTCGACCTATTTAATGAGATACAAGGTTCATTTGAACAAAATGAAAAAATACCTGATGTGGACATCACACGAAGAGATTTGGGCATGACCCAAGCAATAACTGACTATAGTCTAATAGTATATGTATGTCATTTTTTACTTATATATAATGGCTTTTACGTGTATGAAATCCTATACGATATCCTTTTCACTTATTATTTATATTTAATCTATATTGTAGTGTATGTATTTGATGCATGTATTAGCACACTTGAACATTTCGCACTAGTTAAGTATGAAAGATTTCTTTTTTTTTTTCTTTGCTGTTTCTGTTTTGTGCTTACTCTCGATCAATGGATTAATGGGATATCCATGTTACGAAAAAATTAGTCTGTTTTATATTATATATATATATATATATATATATATATATATATATATAATATATAAAGATGAACATACATCTTAACGTGTTGAAGCCTTTTGGAAGGCCCTGTTTATAAACTATCTAGTCGATTGGAACCGAAAAGGGATGCACAAAAAAATAGATTCTACAACAATTCTAAATATAAAGTTTCGACATTCTACGACTAATAGTTCTTAAGATATATGAGTTACGTACATGCGTACGTACGTATAGACGTCAGGGAAAAACTAGTCAAAATGGACTTGTGGAGAGTCGAAATGGATTGGCCATGCATAGATACGAGCATACATACATGCATACATTGAGAAGTCTCTGAAAAGCTATTCAAAGTCAGTTTAGAGAGAGTCAAAATTGATTATTTCATCAAAATCTGCATTCCGAATTTTTTCGCAGTCAGTATACCTCCTTTTACTTCGTACAAGGGAGTAAAAAAAAAAAAAACAAGTATACTGCCATCTTGTTACTACGTGTGAAATAATTTCTAAAAATATTTAGCAACAATCCATTTTCTATTCAAAGTGCAGTCCTAGACAAATGTAAACTCAAAATGCTTTTTCCGCTAGTCCTTAAATGAGAAAGTTTTCTTTTTTTCCCTCTCCTTAAACCGTTGGCACAGCACTTTGCATTTTAAACCAATTTCAACGAAAACATTTTAAAATCACAGCTCAAGTATCTAAACAATCTTCAGTAATTCCCGTGTATGGTGTCATTATTTTCATTGCGATGCGAGAAAGGGATGGCAAGTTAAATTTCGACAAGTTTTCGGACAGCCGTATTTACTTTAGTGTAGCTAGAGAGAGCGCAAAACTAAACACTTGACAATTCTTCACAGTGCAAAGAACTTAGTGCAATATAAACAGAAATTAAAACAAGAGATTTTTGACACGGTATAGTTTTCATAAAGCTGCGGATAAAACAATTAAATGGAAGTAGATTCATAAAATAATATTTATTCTTCTTTATTCTGAGAGGCTGAGCAGGAACTGCTATTTTGTTATTATTCTCTCAGTTTGTGGAATTTAAAGGCATGAACTTCTTACAATTTACACTGCAGTAAATTAAATTGTTCTCAGCTTTACTGTGTGTGAAAGCCAAAGCATTTGTTGATTGCAATTTTTTATTTAAGGAGTAAAACAAATTAACTGTTATTATGTGAGTTTGATTATTTATACACTAATGTTAAGATACTTTGTATCACAACAACTAATTTTTTTTTTTTTTTTTTACATTTTCTACTGCAATGTGCAAAAACAGATCATAAATATACTGAAAGTTTTTATTTTCCTGTTTTGTAATTCATATAAAATTTATTGTCCAAAAAGTGCTGTAAAAATATCTGTATCTGATAATATCTGTAGTATACCAAAGTGTTGAAGTGTTTGTGAACAGTTTAAACTGAGAATTTTTTAATCAATCACTATCATTCTTGTAAGGCTGATCTTGGAAAAAAGCATTATAAGTGCTGCAATAACCGATACTGTGACTACTGAAGGACAAGATACAGTTTCTTGTTACAATATTAATTAAATATCACAACCTTTTCAGATTTAAAAGAAATATTTTATGCTCATGCTATTCCAGAAAAAAAGCCATTCAAGTATTTTTTAACACACTATGATTAATTCATACCGCTTTAATTGGTATGTTGCAGTTGCAGATATGTAGCACGGTGATACAAAGAGTGCAATAACGAAAGGGGTTTTTGCAGTAAAAGGTAAACATTTCCCTTCTTATCACCTGCGACTCCTTTCTGGGCTTCGCTGTTTTAAAATTGTTTTTACATGCAAGTTTCGAATCATTTGACTTCATGAATTTTACGTTGTTCTACTATAATTGTTCGTAATTTATGAGGATAACACATTTCAGTGTCAGTGACTCAAATTGTAGTAAGAGCATTAACTTTTTCTTTCTCAATCAAATTCGAAACTTACTTTCTTCTTTTTCGAAATTCTGAATGCAAAACGGGTGCATTTTACAAAGTTCAGGTGTTTAGAATGAAAAAAATATGTATATATAAAGAAACAGAGCGAAAAGCTTATAATAAATTATAAATAATATGAAAAATAAATTTGAGACTGGAAGGTTTAAATTGTCTAGTTGTAGAATTATTTTTTTTATATTCTCGTATGTAATCATACTTTCTTAGTTTGCCATTATGTACTTAATTTTTGATTTTATATGATGCTTCTAGATGATCCTCTGACGTTTAAACTAGTGACGTAGCCAGAGGGCGTTGTTTAAACTTTTATTGCTACTCAGCGCATGGATATTGAAAATTTCATAATCTTTGTCTGGCTGAAAATTGGTGGTCATGTCGTCATGGTAAAAAGAAAAGTAAATTACGGTAACTCATATGGCATGACCTTGGATATACTTCTTTCTCCCTGCTCTATGCACACACATTTACTGCGTTCTCTATTTGATGACACTACACAGGCGCACACGCATATATTTATCCCAGGGAAGTGAAACTGTCCCTGGCAGTGCAATAAAAGCATATTAGACTTCAAGAGTGCCCTTTCCCCTCTCCACAACGAATAACATTTAGGAAGACCTGGAGCTCTTTTTTAGTGAGAAATTCAATTTTCATCGAAACCGGTTACTTCCCACACATCGGCACGCCAAGAGATCGCCAACAATTTCACCCCCTTTTCAAGAACGATCAGTGCGTGACCCTGCAGATCTTGACTCACGGAAAATATCACGAGGATGGCCCCCGTTCTAAAGTGGGGATGGCAAAAGCGGGAAGATAGCAACCCATAAATTACTCCAGCCAGTGTCATTCGGAGATGTCTAGCAAGGTTTTAATAAGAGTTCCTTTATCAGCAGCAATAATTAAAACTTGTCTTTAGAAAAATATTTTAAAACGCTAGAAACATATTTTGAAACGCAAAAAAAAAAAATTAATATTTTATTCTTTTTTTTTTTTTCACGATTTTAAAATTCGCTAATTTTAATTTAAAATGCGTGCGCTCACTGTCTCACGAAGGAAGGAAAAAAAGAAAAGAAGGGAAAGTTGAAGGAAGAAAATTGCGTTAACTATTTACATATATTTACCTCAAAATTTACTTATTCGTTTTAGTTGTGGACGCAGGATCTTATTTTAGGCTGTGTATTCGGAGCACGTGACATGGCGCTTCCATTTTATAGTTGTCCTAGAAACTGCACAGATAGTATCAAAACACGTACTAAAATAATCTTTCACACATTATGAAGGTATAATTTCTACCTGAAAATCAAAGTAAATTATCTGAATATTTTAATTGAATCCAACAAATTATTCGAAGAGTTTAGTTTTATAAATTGACATTTATTTTCCTATTTTATAAAGATAATTGCAAGTTATGCATAAATGTATAAATTTAATAATATCTGATGCTAATAACTAATAAGTAGTTCGAAAAATCCTCTAAAGTTTTAGACATTCTAAAATTTAAACTTTTGGTCAGAGAAAAGAGAAAATTAGATTTTTTTTTTTTCGGAAACATATATGGTAATTTAATGTGTTCTCTTGAGTATTTGTAGAGCCTGAAATATTTGACCCATTAACCGTATATAGAACATTGTAAAACTAAAATTAAAAAAAAAAAAACAAAACTGTTAAATTCTTTTTAAAAGCATTTTCTTAAATTCATGTTAAATAGTTTTTGCAATTCCCCTAAATAACTCTTCAGCAATGTGACACAGGCGTTTAAAAGTTTAATGTTAAGAAAATCTTCATGCACGGGTGATTTGTGAAACGTAAATTAATTTCATTTAAGTAATATTCCACAACAATTTTTTTTTTTTTTCGGGTTTTCCCTCAAGTACCCTACAGACGGTGTTCACACATTTTTGTAACGATTTTGCAAAGATATATATAGAAATAAATATAAGAATTTTATTTTCTAATGTGTTCAGTCTGACAGCCCTTTCTTTGAACCATCATATTACATCTTGATTTCAAAGATGAAAGTCCTTTTCTTAAAACATCAAGGCTGATATTGTTCCACTCCTCCATCACAATCTTGTAGTAATATAATCTTTTGTAGTAATATATGAATGTATCTTGTGTTTGCGTGATTATGGCAACGCTATACTAGGGCTATCTGCCAAGGATGGGAAGGTGCCTTGGTAGGAGAACTTTCTAAGGGGTTCTAAAGCGTATTCACGTTACATCTGGAAAAAACCTACCAAAAATCCAGACTGTTAGATCGACAGCTGCTCGATGGGACCCGATCCCGGGACCTTCACTCTTCGGCAGTCTACCATTTTCAGTGACATAACTACTGTGCGATGGTAAGGCTATAAATGTATCTTAAAGTAGAAATATAATTCAACGCATCTTCGTTTAGAAGTATATTTAATTTTATATTTCAATTCCATTCATTATCACTGAAAAATAACGTTCAATAAATACTTGTCACACATTTTTGCTTTCATGCCTTTTAAGATGCAATTTATTCCAGGAAAAACTTATGTATATGTAAAAAAAAAAAAAAAAAAAAAAAAAAAAAAAGTTACTATTACATTTGTTTGTTCATCTTAAAATACACTGGAATAAAATAAACTAGAAGTTTCTGTAGAAAATTTTACTTAATTGAAGTTTTAGACGTATTTTGTATGTATTAAGAGAATAAATGTATTTTGTATTTTTTCAATTTAGAAAGCATTTTGTATTTTGTAATTTTTTGTGTTTGAATAAATGTAATTTGTATTTTGCATCGAAAATACATTTTTTTATGTATTTTGCCCAACTCTGCTTCTGTAGTTGCTTTCAAAGAGCATTGCAGAGCAAGCAGTAATTATTTTTATTTCCAACGGAGGGGAGAGTATGAGGGAGCGTCCTCTAAGTGAAACTGTACTCCCCCTCCCTAAACAACGGGGGATGAGGGGGAGAAAAGCAATAAACTTTAGCTTATAATAAATTATAAATAATATGAAAAATAAATTTGAGACTGGAAGGTTTAAATTGTCTAGTTGTAGAATTATTTTTTTTATATTCTCGTATGTAATCATACTTTCTTAGTTTGCCATTATGTACTTAATTTTTGATTTTATATGATGCTTCTAGATGATCCTCTGACGTTTAAACTAGTGACGTAGCCAGAGGGCGTTGTTTAAACTTTTATTGCTACTCAGCGCATGGATATTGAAAATTTCATAATCTTTGTCTGGCTGAAAATTGGTGGTCATGTCGTCATGGTAAAAAGAAAAGTAAATTACGGTAACTCATATGGCATGACCTTGGATATACTTCTTTCTCCCTGCTCTATGCACACACATTTACTGCGTTCTCTATTTGCTGACACTACACAGGCGCACACGCAATATTTATCCCAGGGAAGTGCAACTGTCCCTGGCGTTGCAATAAAAGCATATTAGACTTCAAGAGTGTCCTTTCCCCTCTCCACAACGAATAACATTTAGGAAGACCTGGAGCTCTTTTTTAGTGAGAAATTCAATTTTCATCGAAACCGATGTCTATCCAAAAACAAATTTATTACGTCACTTCACCCCTAAATAACAGCCCCCCCCCTTCCCCACGAAGCCTTGACAATGCATGGTCATGTGATACCCGAGGGAAATATACTTTCAAACCCTTTTCCCTGCGTCCCCTCACAACAACTAGAGAGCTCCAGTGCTCAATCCCGTTTCAGCATTTGTTAAGTGCCACACTTCCATTAGCAGTGAACCAGTGCCCCCCTATGAGACACAGGGGATAGATATCTCTCTCTCTCTCTCTCTCTCTGCTGTGTGGGAGGAGAGCCGTGAACGGTCCCCGAAAACGTCCCCCCCTGTTTCACCAGGGGCGCAAGGGGCGGAAAGGCCCGGGTGTCGCTCTATAATTTAGCCATAATGCAAAGCCGTAATTGCTCTCGGTGGACTCTGGGGCAAGCTGCCGAAAATCATCGGAGGTGATAATGCGGCCTGGCAGATGATCGCAAATGACATTTTAACTATCGCGAAATCTTTTCCAATGATTTAGTTTCAATGCTGATGGTGAAGAAGTGGAACTGTTAAGAAACAATAGTGGGTGAACAGGGTGCCACAAAGTACTCATCAGTAATATTTTGGACCAGATTTGATCAACCACTGATCCACCCTACTTTCTATATGGACATTTGCATAGTTGAACTCTCAACTGTCATTGATCAGTCATAATTTTTTTAGAAGTTCAAATATATTTTTCCATTATTAAGTCTACCGTTTGTTGCCAGACCTATTTATTTAAACAGGAACAGTACCTTAAGGACTCTGTTGCCGTTGAATAATAAAATTTATTGGGTTTAAAAGTGCATTTCAAAATCACTTTCAAGGAGTATTCTAGTTAGTTGATATTTTTCTCGTTGTGTTATGGCAGTTTTAATACGAATCGATCACTTTTTATACCGTGCCGGGGGAAGGGCTAATGGATTGTTCGTCCGTCTCTGTTGAATTTTCCATTCTTGGAATAGAAAATTCTAAGTTTTACAGAGGAAGGACAGGAAATAATTATTTGTATTATTTTCATTTTAGTAGCATCGATGTGTCGTTATAAGAAGGGAGCGATTCCCTTTATTCCTGTTCTTCGAACTTCAATTATACACTTTGTGGTATAAGTATACCATTAAATTTGACGATGTAGACCTTTTAAATAGTGTTAATAAAAATATAAAACTATCTGCATATAAGTTAATTATATTGCCTGTTGGAATTGAGTCACAATCATCAGTATGGAAATTTAGCGAACTATGAACCCTCTTTTTAAAACTATTTTGCTTTGTCCACCAAGTGAGAAGGCGAAGGACAGCAAAAGCCTTCAAGGATTGCTTAAGCTCCCTGAAGTATGTTTCAAGATCTATAAAAAAGTTTTTTATGTTTAATTTTGAAATAAAAGAAATCTAAAACGTCCATTCTATCCCCCCCCCCATGAGAAATTTGCAAATGCTTCGTATCTGTTTTCTCTATCACTTTTTATTCTTGTTTCCCAAAAATAATGAAACCTACACTATTAACCCTTTAACCAGCAGTGTTCCCGCTCTGGGAACACCAAACGCTGACGTTTTGACTGTTGCCAGTCACGAAGAATAGATTTGATTTCTATAAAAGTAGTGGCGGGTGACATAGTTCCCCGATAATCCTTTACTTTTTAGCACGTCATTTCCAGTAAAAAAATGGTCACGATTATTTTTAATGAATCTGCTGACATCTGCTAAAAAAGGGAAGAATGCGAGAACGGCTGGATAGATTGCCCAATGCTGAAAAAAGGGTTACGCTTCAAAGGGTTAAGAAAGTTAGATTATAAAGGAGGGGATGCCGCTTTACTTTATATTGATTTTTTCTATATCTTGTCAGTCTGTCTTTTTTTTTTCTTTCTTATTTTTTAAAACAATTTGAAGAACTATTACCGCATTATTTTTACTATGCATGCCTAAAATAATTATAATAAAGGGATGGATGGGACGTTGAAGGGGGAAAAAAAGCTTTTGTTTATTAATCCGGCACGAGAGATTAACACACAAGACAATGGAAGATAATCTCTAAGATTCGAGTTATCCGTAAAACAAAAGATCGATATAAACGTGAAAGAGAATTAAATATATATATATATATATCTGATCATAAAAAAGAAGATATTAAAGACATGCCTGTATTTTCAAAAGCACAAAGAAGAAAAAAAAATGGCGTACAAAGAACGAAAATGATGGATAGGATATTAACAAGGATAAAGGATATACAGTCTGCCAGGTGAACGTGACAGCTAGTACAAACTAGGACGAGAAAAGACAGCGACAGAAGAATTAGGGAAAAATAAAAAGACGCTTAAGCAGTAAAAAATAAATGCTTAGGCATTAAATAGAAAAAATAAATTAGTCCAAAAGAGAGGAATATACACCAGAAAGGAGAACAAATCCTGTGTGTTTTACAGGAAGGTGCATTACTAAAACAGGAGACGCAATAATTCTTGTGTACGTATTAGCGACATTATTATAGTATTAGGCGTATCGAAAAGCAATGTCTTTTTTTACTTAAATTTTAAGCATACCCAATAATTTTTAAAAAGAATTGAATTAAAAATAAGCTGTGTCTAAGTATAGGACTCGTATTTGTTAAATTTTAAAGGGATAATTTTATAGATAATTTTTTTTTCATTCAAGAAAAATGGCCGCCTTCTCCTTTTCTTCACGTCTACCCTCCTCGGAGGGTTATATTCGAAATGTTCTGAAATCGACTCTCAGGTATTTGTGAGGGTTGTAATTTACGGCAAGAATTTTATGGATATATCTTTTATTCCTTGAAATCACGCAGGAAATGAGAAAAGAACATTTCGACCCCCAATCACCCGTAAGTACGAATTTTGGAAAATGCTGTCCAATCCAGCACCTACGTTAAAAATCTTATATACGTCCCAAATTTCGTATTATTAGCTTCATCAGTTTTGGCTAGGCAAAATATTGGCATTACTTTCCGGTACACGAAATAATCTGTTTCATTTTCTCTAATAATTTAACGATTTTATTTATCAAGTTTTTATTAAAATGTAGCGTGTTGAATAATCATTTCAGTAATATGGTATAACCTCTTTTTCCTGGATTAGACTTATCGATGCGGTATATGTACTTCTTGGCAAGCTTTGGAATTTCTGAATGGGCTTATATTAGCATATTTGAATAGAAAAATTAAACTGTGTAATCTAGAAAAACAATTTTAAAGCCTTTATAAAAAGCGCAGTCTTATCTCTTTTCTTTTTGTAAAGGGTTGCAAGAGAGGGTGACGTAATTTTAAAATAAAATAAAATTGCCCCTTTCATGTAGTGTCTGAAGTAGTTAACACTAAAACGAGAATCTAAAAAAACAGCATGATGTGGAAATAAGACATTTTGAAAGTGAGGAGTTCACTGCAAACGGTAAAGATTTTTCACTTTTTTATAGCGAATGACACTTAGTTTTTTTGTGTCATTACATTGCAATGATCTCAGGTTAGTACAATTTTGCTTTTTCTAGATTCCACATCACTTCCACAGCGTGAATTAATTCGAATTACACATGTGAGGAAAATTTTCGTTTCCTACCTTGCGAAGAACGGGCACGCAGCTAGTATATATATATATATATAAGATATTTTAAAAGTACTCAAACTAACCTTAAAATTTTTGTACTGGCTGAACATGAAATGCATCTTACAAAATTCTCAAATTCAAATGCCATCTGATAAGCAACATCTCATCAGCAGCACATATTCATCACTTATACGTCCAGTATGCATCATGATTTAATTTCTTCATAAGGGGACTAAATTCACTAGATGTGTGTGTACGTTTCTTGTTCATTAGAACTTGTATAAATAATGACATGACGTCACTCAATGCCTCGTGATTTAACTTCTTCAGTAAATTTACTTGCAAGGCACAAATTCAGATATTGCAAGCTCAAGTAGCAACAAACTTGCACGAACTGAATCTGCTTAATATTCTAATATCTTGGGAATATCTTGTATAAGTGAAAATGAACTCTGTCTTAAACTGCTGCATATATTAATATCGACCCCCCTAATATATTAATCCATTTACGCAAACAGATTTATTCCAGAACTCAAATCCAGGTTTCTCCTGTCAAACAGTTTATGATAAGAGATTTACTTGATTTCGATCGGAGATTACCATATAGATGGGAGGATACTTGCACCGTAAGCTTAGTGGTAATAAAGCATGAAAACAGAAAACTCCCTATAGGGGTATAGGATAAAAAAAGGGGTGTACCGCTAGAGAAATCATCTCAGCATTTTTAATTTGCACTGCTAAAGTTACCTGTAGAAAGTGCCCCCCCCCCCAAGATGACAATAATGCAATCCAATTTTAATGTCCTTAAGTGCCAGAAATTGAAAAATGTACTTCATACATAGTTGAAACGAAATTGTATCTTTCAATCGAGATTCGTAAATAAATATCCGTAAATGAGTCTAGATGTAAAGATTTTTCTTCGTGATTTATTTGTGTCTTCATTTTAAATAAAACTCCAGACTTGAGACTAATAATAATAACAACAACAAAAATAATAAAATAGGATTATTATAATTGGTGTTATTTTTTGATACGATTACGGAAAATCCCTTTATTTTTAGTGAAAGAATAAAGTTATTTTAAACAAGTAAATTCTATTATTGTGTATTCTACATTGATATGTATTTGGAGGATTGAAAATCTAAGGCACACACCATAACAAAAGTACGCTCGTGCATTGGAAAACGTATGTATTAATGAAAGCGTCTTCAATACACGAATCTGAGACGAGTTGATTGAGGGGGCTGTGTGAAGGTATGTGCCTGATACCGGGGAATACGTCTTGTTTGGTTTCTACTGGATTTTTCACATTTGAGAAAATCAACAAGCATGTGATGCCAGCAAACATACTCATTTTTAATCGTGTTTTTACGGAGAAAAGAGGTGGTCTCAGAAAAAATCGGTTTTTATAGATTTTCGTTCACTTGGAAGAAAAATGGCAAATTTATGAACCAGAAACACCACATATATTTCAGTATGATAAATAAATCTGATTATGATAAAATAAATGATTATGTAAACCTTTTGAGTGACTCCACATTTCGTATTTCATACAGTAAAATTCATTACCTGTAAAACAAAACAAATAGATAAGTAAATCTAAGAAGTAAAAGAGAAGAACAAATATTCTTCTAACCCTTTTATTTCTTTAAAGAAATTTATTTCATTAATAACGCGAGATTAAAGAAAATCACATTTATTCCAGATGGGAATATAAGCAAGAGAAAAATAAGATAGCTCCAATTGCATATTATTTGGTGGTTTAAGAGAATGCAATTTGACCAAAAAAGTGTGACACATCGAGTATTATATATAGCTGTAGGATAATTTCGTTAGAGATAGCCATAGCTTTTTTTTGTTGTTGTTGTTGCTGCAAATTTTTTGTAAAAAAAAATATACTTGTTCTATAATTAAATCTTTAATTTTATTATAAATATGCATAATTAGTCTTCTGAAAATCAACATCAGATAAAGTATTTTATGGGGGAAAAATTATAAAATTCATTATTAAAAAATAAAAAAATACATAAATAAATAAATAAATAAATACATAAAACGTATAAATAAATAAACGAAGTGGCCATTTCATCCGCACATCAGGGTAAGTTGGCTATAGTTGTCCGGCACAGATGACCAGTGCTAGGCTTGTCTTTCCCCTTCCTTTCCTTATCATTACTTGCATTAAGTTATTTTTCAGTATATGCATGTAATTGCACATTGGGTGCACAATTGTTTTTAGATATTAAATTACTTTTAATCATTTTAAAGTTCTTTTCTAAGTAAGAAAATTTTAAGTAAGCGATAACTTAGACTCGGTTCATTCTCTGACAGCGAGTCAATGATATATATTCCTTTTAGCTTTAACTTATTACTTTACTGATTTCAATACTTCAAAATAAATCAAGAAATTAAATAAAGTTGTTGCAGTTTAATTTACTATAGTCGGCTCCAGTATTAACAATATTTTTGAAATCATGAGAGTCAGAAAAATTCAGATAATTGAAAAATTTCGCATGATATATCTTTCTTGTTTATTTTGGCACATAGTTAACCCTTTGAGGAGCAACCCTTTCCCAATTCTGAAAAAAGGGCAAGTAGGGTAATATTGACAGTACTGCGCCACCCCAATCCGGGCGGAGCAGCGGAGCAGGGGAGCAGAGGTTACATAATCCACGATGTGCTAAGAGGGGGGTGGAGTTGAGTGACAGCTGATGGAGGAGAATTCGGTTGGAGCAGGGGAGACGGAGTTGAGTGGCAGTTGGTAGATAAGACAGAAGGGTACAGATTTCTTTTTCTTGCATCATTCCTAATAGAGGGGACTCGGAAAAAAGTTTAATTTTTTTTTCTAATAATTACCGACTACAATTATTTATGTAGAGACCGTTTTGCAAAGTATAAAAGAGATGTGATTATGAA
>JAWZYV010018506.1:0-30441 GCA_038373885.1 Cheiracanthium punctorium
GTAATTCAGTTACCGGGTGTCGCCTATTTTTGGCGACTTTTTTTTCTCGCCAACACCCGCTACTTGGCGCTTTTTTTTTGTCGCCAAATTTTTCACGTGTGAAACACCATTTTAGAATACGATAAAATAATACAACATGTTGAGCACTGTCAGGAAATACAAATTACTTTAACACATTAAAATTCCACAGATATTCCACTTAAAAAAAACAATAAAACAAAATACACCATCCATACTTAACACTAAAAATTGTCAGCAAATTCAGTAACAGGCAATTAAAAATGAGCAAACAGTAAACCACTTTTAACTAAAAAAATTTCAGAATATTAAGCAATCTAGTTCTACAGCTATGTAAACTATGCAACCAGTGGACCGTTTTTAACTAAAAAAACCTCAGTGGATTCAGCAACCTAGTTGTACAGCTATGTAAACTATGCAACCAGTGGACCGTTTTTAACTAAAAAACCTCAGTGGATTCACCAACCTAGTTGTACAGCTATGTAAACTAGGCAACCAGTAAACCGTTTTTAACTAAAAGAACAACAGTGAATTAAGCAACCTAGTCATACAGCTAATGTAAACTGGGCAAACACAGGCCCGTTTTCAACTCAAAACAACATCGGTGGATTAAATAACCTACTTATACACATTTACAATTCACATTGAAAACCTTAAGCAATTGCAAAAATTCTTTAAAAAAAAACACTTACTTTTATCTAAAGAAACTCCTGAGAAATATCCAAAACGCACAACAGCTAATAACATAACACCAAAACGCTTTCTTTTACTAACTAACCACAAAACCAACATATACTAACAACACACCAAACACCAATAACGCAAAACAAGAACTGACTCACCGATTTCAAATTTCCTCGTTTTAAAACCTCAGTTTACCGATTACAGTTAAATTGCCTTAACCAATCACAAAATCCCTTTACCAAACATCCTGGTATCGTTTAATAAACCCACCGAGTGTTTTTTCATCAAACTACAGCATCATCCAACACCTCAACTCAATCTACACAGGTTACAACAGACATCTGACTCTAAGGCTAAAGTAAACAAACTTTCGACCAAACTCCAAGCTTGGCGACACATCGGCGCTTGGCGAGGACACCCGGTAACTGAATTTCCCGATGTTTGACATAATCCCATACTGTCCAGAAATTGTCTACAAGAAAGGGACTGAGATGTTCATTGCTGATACCCTGAGCAGAGACTGTACACCATCTATAGACAATGACACTCATGAACTACAAATGGAAATCCATATCGTAGTTCCTATGACAGAAGCAAGGACAAGCGAGTTACTTGAAGCCCTTCAGGTGGATCCTGAACTGTCCATTCTAATGAATGCAGTTCTTGAAGGTTGGCCAGAAGATATAAAAAATGTCCAGAATGCATAAAAAAGTATTGGACATTTCGAGATGAGTTTGCCGTGCATGAAGGCATTCTCTTCAGAAGTGATAGGATAGTGATACCTGGCAAATTAAAGGAACCAACACTGAAAACAATTCATCTTGGACATCTAGGAATCCAACGTTTGCTGAATAGAGCAAGAGAAAATGTCTACTGGTACGGGATGAACAATGATGTGACCACTTACATCAAGAAGTGCAAGATATGTCAACAGCGTCAAAGGGACGAGCCGGAAGAACAGGGTTGGCTTTTTACCAGTAAAAACCTAACGATACAATAAACTCCCGAGTCATAAACTGCATATTAATGCTATTTTTAAAACTGTATTCTCATGTAATTGATGTGGATATATCATCATCAGGACATCACGATGATGCAAACTACATTATGTGATTGTGCAAACTACATTATGTAACAAATAATATTTGTAAGCATTTAGTTTTCATTAAAATGATTAAGTTAAGTGTAGTAAAAGTATATTTACAATTTTCCTTTAAGTAAAAATTATTAAACTAGACTGCATTACATAATTGTAATAAATATTGTAATGTGCCTTCTCATAATAATAGTTTTAATAAGTTTAATAATGATAAATGTACATTATCTATAAATTTGAACTTCTTGTAAGATGAAAACATGGATCAAAGTTTTCTGTGTTTATTATATTCCTTAAAATGAACTATTTTCTTGACTTTCGTGACCTTTTCCCATTTCTTGACTTTTCCGTGACTTTTGTGACCTTTGCATGATGGTAGACACCCTGTAATTGCCCGGCTCAAAGTCCCAGTCATACATCATCCGTACTCCAGAAGGTGCCACCTCTCGAAGAAATTCGTGGTTTTCTTCAGCCCGACTCCTCCGAACAAGAAGCTCCTCAACAACCCATTGATGACACTCCAACCCTGGCAACATCACCGCAGGAAGAACAACTAGGTAGTGATTTAGACAGGGATGTTAACTCCAACTCTCGATTTGGGAGCACCCGGGAGCAGAAAAATTCCATTTGGGAGCACTCGGGAGCAGAAAAATTCTATTTGGGAGCAGAAAAATTCCATTTGGGAGCACCTCGGGAGCACAAAAAAATAGTTTCCGAGAGGAAAACTAAGATTCGAGATCAGAATTAACATGATTTTGGAGCATAAAATTGAAGATTTAGGAACACAATAAATGCATACAAGAAAAGCAAAGTTTGCAAGCAAACACCATTTGCTAAAAGCAAAACACTATTTGAAAGCACTTTAGGAAAGCTCTGGAAAAAAAAGGGTGTATACAGGCTATGCTATCAGCAACTTGGTAAACACAATACATGGATTTACATGGACGGAAGGAATTTTTTTTTGTGTGTGTGTGTGTGAAACTGCTCTTTTTAATGGTTTTCATATAAATGCTAAATGGAAAGAGAGTGGGAGGGAAGTATTTCTTATATGCAATGGTACTTTTAATGCATGTTCGAAGGTTGTAAAAATACTAATATTTAAATGGTAGAATTAACATTTCTGCCGTTTATATCATTCTAGAATTATGTATTCAAAATTTAGTCTATTTTAAAATAAAGATTTTAATTACGGATCTATAAATGAAATTCGTAACACATTCTGAAAAATTTGCTGGACGCACTTTGGCTGAACACGGGCCCAGGGGCGAAGCCCCGTCTGCCCCCTCTCGTAGAGCCTGCACACACACAAAAAGAAAAACAGTGGTGTAGTTTTAAGAAAAAAGGTTTAGGAACACTCGCAACTGAAGACTCAAAAATCATGCGTCCATGATGAAAAGTGAAGAACGCTTACTTTTGCTGACATAAGCTCGAATGAAAAAGTAGTCAGACGGCATCTCCCCGCTCATGATCTTCACGGGCCGAAAATGTCTAGGCCGTCCGGCATTTAATCAAAATAAAAAATTCAGACCCGGTCCAGATCGTATATTAATCATGATTTAAGGAAGGGGGGGGAATCACAAGCCAATCGTTTGGTCTTGTCCAAATTTTAGGAGAGCAAAAATTTCCGGAAAGGCTCGATTTTGCAAGCGCAGAGGACCGTCTTTAAGAGTATACGCTTGTTCCGGTCCATTCTAGAAAATGCTGAGGTCAGCCCGTGCCTTGAATGAATCGTGCTGCAAAAGCCTGGGCCCGCACAGATCTCTACCCCCGCGACTACACCACTGGCAGCGGATTTCTGGATTATTTTGAAATGAAATATTCTATTAATTCAGACAGCCTAGATTCTGATTTCTAAACCGGTCATGCTTCCAATTTTCATTCTTGCTACGGGCCGGTCATAAACCGTGATTTTTTAGGGGCTGGGACGTCACCGTAATATACTGTTGACGGACCGGTCTGGTTTAGATCAGGGGCGGCCCTGCGGTACATGACACCCACTTCACCCTGCAAACGTAGAAAAAGACTTCCCTTTTACTTTTTTCAAAATTGCTTTTATGATTTTAAGTTGGAAATCGTGCCCCTTCATAAACAAAAAATGGTGCCCGTTGCGATGATTACTTGTTTGCCTATCTGGCCGGCCCTGATTGAGGTGACTAACAAAGCCCGACTGGTCCGACCCGGGCGGGTAGAATGGCTTCGGAATGCAGCTTTCGTACGCAGTTTGAATCTTGCTTTACTGCTAACTAGCTTTCCATACATGCTTTAAAAGATAAATGAGCGTGGCAAAAATTTAACAAAGAGTCAAAATGACGTATTCAGCGCAGACCGGCGCAAAAATCGGCTAAAAGCGCAGTTCGGCGCAATATTCGTGTTTCGGCGCACCCTGAAAGAGTCAAAATGACGTATTCGGCACAGACCGGCGCAAAAATCGGCTAAAAGCGCAGTTCGGCGCAAGAATTTGTGTTTCGGCGCAGAATTAACATCCTGTTTAGAGCTTTTGCTGCCAACACCACCGAGCCAGTTCCTGAGAGACCAAAGTCAACTGTGACTGATACTACCCAAACCAGATCGGGAAGGATTGTGAGAAAACCACAGAGACTGGACTTGTAAAATTCTTAAATTAAAAAAAAAAAAAAGGGAAGATGTAATAATTTTAGAATTAACTGTGATACTAACTATACCTAAGATTAACTGTAACCCACCGTTTAACTGTACAAGTAGAACAACAATAATAATATCTGTTTGTTTTACTCTCGTATATGTTGCTTATTGTGTATTGCTGGCATAACAACATTATATAATGTTACAGAATTCATTCGCATTTTCAGAAAAAGGCCAAAGATACATTTATCGCCAATTTTGGAGCCAAAAAAATGTAAGATGTATATTGAAACTTAGCCGAATGTACTAGGCCTTTAAATGTACCAATTACATTCAAGAGATAAAGATACTTAATTTATTAAGACAAGTCAGAACTATGTAAGATGCTACTTTCAGGAATGCTGCATATTAACACTGCAGGTTTATCGGTACATTAAATAAACTTATACAAAAGCTAAGAGCTATTTATAAAGTATCATGGCAATAATTACTCATTTAAATTAACAAATAATGGATAGTTAAAATGTAAGTCACCTGCTCGCTATCATCCGCCATGGTGAGTTGAAGTGAATCATGAACTGAATATAGTGAATATAAACAATAAAATAAAACAACGCTTACAGACAGTGTTGCCAGAAAGTTTTGAACAAAAATCGCAAGAGGTTGATGATACAAAAGTCGCAAAGGTGACGTCATACTATGACGTCAGATCAAGTGATGCCATGTAAAATCATTGTGCCGATTTGTTTGGTCAGTCCACACCCGCATGTCTAAAATAAACATATCAAATTTGCAGGGGTTTTTTCATTTCTTTTCGTAGGTAAATAATTTCGAATTAGAAACGAAGTTCCATATAATTGTTCCATTTCCTATCATTTCTAAGCCAAGGCCCGATAAATGGGAGGGAGGAGGAGATAGAAAGAGAGAGAAAAATGTAAGACTGTTTTTTGTTTGTGATTTTCTTGAGGTTTCTGACTACAATCTCGAGAACGGTCTTATACCCCTGACTATCCGGTTTCATATTATCTATTTCCAAATAACATTTACTGACAAAGAACAGAACAGAAGTACAAACACAGAAGAAAGTGAAAGTGACAATCATGGGTTAACGGGATTCAAACCCAAGACATCACCGCTCGCAGGCAGATGACGGAGATGATGGCGTTAACTAAAGGCCCGTTTACATGTGAAAATGGAAAATCCCGGATTAAAGCGGAGAGTACAGGGAAAAACTCGCAATGCATCATGGGAAAGCGGGGTTGACTCTGCATTAACCCTCCTTTCGACCAGGAATCTTTCTACCCGCATTTTTTCCCCTAAGTAGGGGAAGCGGGGTAGAAAGCAATGTAAGTCCCGGGATTTACTCCGCATTTTTGCACATGTAAACGGGCCCTAAGGTGACCAAATGTTCCCATTTTCTGGGACAAGTCCCCATTTTCAGGGCGTTTTTCAAATTGTCCCCAAAATGTAAAACAGGAATTGGGAACATTTTTTAATTATTGCATTGTTTTTTAATTAAATTACAGTTAATTATTGAATTAATTATAAATTTCCCCAGTTTTATTCTCAGAATCGGAGACATGTCCCCGATTCTGACAAGAAAACTGTTCAAAAATCTGGTCACCTTAGCGTAAACCGCTGTCGTTTATTAGCAACCGAATTAGCAACCCAATTACTAATAGCGAAGGCCCCGCGTAAACCCTCTCAGCTATGGACATAGAAGCGAGAAATGCTCAATGTAAATAAAAATTTTACTAATTTAAAACTGAGAATTCTTTTTTTCCTGAAAAATACTTAAAATTCGCAGAATTACTTAAAATTCGCGAAATCAAAAACACTGCTTGCAACCAGGGAGGTAGAGACCTGGGCTCTTTCTACCACGTTTGTATAAGCGAACATTGCAATATGTGACATCAAAATGACGTTTCTCGCATCCTGCTAATGTATGCTGGTATGGTTGGTATCTAGGAGGTATGGATTGGGCTCTAGATTATGAACATTTTGCACGTGACGTCACCTGGCGGTATTTAATACGCCACGTGCACGATCTTATGGTGATGATTAGTTTCGGTTTCCGCTTGTTTGGACCTACGGTATTATTTAACACTTTCTTCTGAAATATAGCTTTTGCAAAAGAAGCTAGAATATTAGTTATGAACAAATAGTAGCTTTTTAAAATTAATTTTATCTTCATTGTGAGATTTCATTTAAAATGTTAATAATAATTAAATACTAAAAATAATTAAAAAGATCGTACTTTAAAAAGTGTGGCAGGATGTTAATGAATATTTGTACTATTTTAAACTCAGAAAACTCAAAATTAACACAATGATGTATTATTTATACAGTGTTTGCAATGACGTAATAATTTTAGAACGCTAATATTCTTTTTGATAACAAAGTTTTGAAGCGAAATGCGATATCATCGTCTTCTAAACCATCGATTAAAATATTAAAAAGACGATAACTCATTCCGAGCGGTTAATAATGAGAAACAGTAATTATAAAATGGATACTCAGTGCATTTTAACAGGAGCTGGTGGATGAAAATACCGCCAGCAAACGAATTTTAGTCTCGAACTCAGAAACTATGCAAAATGTCCATTCTTCAAGGTACGGTGGAGCTTTAGATGCAGATACTTTCTACGGAATATTTAAATTAGCACACGTTTCGAAATACGTCACAAAGTCCGAACGTTCGTTTAAAACGAACGTGGCAGAATAGACACCCTGGAGAGAAACGTCCATATAACCAAAAGGCATTTTTAACCTTCCGAAAAAGATAGACATGGGAGTCGACCGGTAGTGGCAACCCTCGTGTGGCTATCAGGTGTTTATCATACGTGCATATGTGTTTTGTGATACAATCTTTCACAAAAATTAGAATCGTTTTGTTTCATAAAATGTTTTTCTAAACAGCCAAACAGTGTTGAGCTTTCTCACCTATGTCACTATTATTACGACGTACCTTAGCAACACTTAGCAAACAACTTTTTTGGTCAAACATTTGTTATAGGAACGGTGATTGGCCGAAAAAGTAATTTGTACCCCTAAATATCCGAGCCGACCAAAAAAACAAATTAGTGACGTCACGCGAAAATACTCTAGAGGGGAGCCGATGTAACCGGGCCATCTCTAAGCAACGGGCCTGCTTATGAGTTTGCCATCCCTAAAAATGAGTTTATCATTGAGGCCTGTTTTCCCCAGTCACAGTATTCTATTTTATTATTCTAAGTATTATAAATGTTATATTATTTTATTATTTTAAAACAATTTTTTTATACTTTTGTCGTACTAAAGAACTTTAGATGTAGGTAATCGTTTTGTGAATCTTGCGCCATTTTCTTTCATGAAAATTTATCCTAAAATTCGAACATTTTGCTCTGAATGTAAAGGTAAGTGAACGCTTATAATGTATTTAGAAATTCTAAAAATATGTATGTAAATCATGTTTAGTGAATAATTACTCATGTGTTATTTATAAATAAATTATTTTAATCAGAAATCGTATTACTTGAGTAGTTTTTATTCTTGTAAATAAGCATGACGTTGTGATACTATTTAGACAATTTAATTTTGCCAGTTGAAAATGTTATTTATCAGTTATATATGCCTTGATTATGTGATTAAGACTTACATCTGGTACAGTGCAGAAATACAGTAAATTATAAATTATTGATTTTTGCCCGTTTATACAGAAACTTCAAATGTAGTTAATATTTTGTACAAGCGTTCATTATGCTTGCTCAATTCCTAAGTTCGATTGAGAAAGCGACAAAAGAATAATATATACTACATGAAATGTCTTTATTAAAGAATAATTAATTCGGGGATCGCGCTATAGAGCGTATTTTATCAATTTTCTCCAATATACAGGATATCCCGAAAACACTGAAATGCGCTTTAATACATCATTTGTTAAAGATTAATGTTGAATTGTTTAAAATAACGTAGGAAATACGACTACGTTCATGAAATATTCATTATAAAAATGTCTTTCTCATTTGTGTATTTAGTTATTTTAAAGTATATTAAATATCCACTTGTGAAACTAAAATAAGCAATCGTGAATCATGACGAGTAAGCGCTACTTTGTTTTTCCTTCAAATTATATTGCATGCTATTTTCTCTTTATGTCAATATGTATCATAGCAAACAAATTAATCATGAGTTCGTACTTGAATTAGTAACACAATTACTACTAAAAACTACATTAAATAACGTTTGAAAAGCACTGGGAAGCTTAAGAAATGTCTGATGTATACGTGATAGACTCGAGCATCCGTAGGCCTCTTTTGGATGGCTCCATCAAAATACACGCGCAGGCCCGTTACTAATTGCGAAGGCCCCGATCTAACCTAGCGCCCCCTATTTCGACACATGAACGATCTCACTTTTCAAGCTGAGTGCCATTTCAGACGTTTCTGTCCATTCGTTCATTTATGCCCATCACTAGTTCTACTAATACATAGCAGATTTGAGTAAAAAAATTTTTGAAAGAATGCAACTATAAAGGAATGAAAATTCCTCATTATAATTTACAAGGTTTAAAAATGAATTAGATTATGTGAAATTTTTCGTATAGGAAAAAGTTTCAGGTGATAAAAAACTGGAGGTCAGCCAACAAAATTTTACAACTGGGTCGCTCCGTGGCTAGGTCGAAAGCTGCTAATAATACAACATCTGCCAAGGAATTGGCCAATACTCAACCCTGACAGCACACTTGCCCAATTTATGTCCATCTCTGGACAAACTTGTCCAAAGACATGTCTATGTCTATGATAAGATATCTCCTGGACATCATTTTAGCGACATCTTTGGAAAGTCCATAATATGTCTAGAATAAGACATGATTGGGGCATGTAACACCCCAATTAAGTCACTTATTACGACAAAAACGGGAAAATCCATATTATGTCTGTAATATGACATGAATTGGACATCTAAACACCCCAATCATGTCTATTTTATGACATAAATGGGAAAATCTATCGAGATAAACTCTGATTGGCTCAATTGTGTTTGATCATGGGCAGTAACATTTTTGTATGCACGTTGTTTTTTAATAATCTGTGGTGGTTTATGGTAATGAGTACGTAGCCCATATATTTGAAGTTTCGTTGTCCGATAATTATAACATTTTTATGCGCACTTCTTGCATAGTGACTTGCCTATATCCTGTTCTTGTACAATACGGGGTAATGTAGAACTTTTTGACTTAATGTGTATTTTAATAAAAAAATTAAGTCGACCTCGTCAGGAATGGCGAAATGTTGAATAAGAAGTTAATGATGAATTATTCCTTATTGAAGCTGAATGTAATGTGAATCATAGGCGTAATCTGGGGGGCGAGGGGGCAATTGCCCCTGCAGTTGTAAAAATTGCCCCCCTAGTCTAAAAAGTCAGGGGGCAAAGTTATGATTTTGAACCCAAATCCATGCATTTATAACCCAAATATACTAGCAGATTAAAAAAAAAAAAAATTCCCCTGCAAAAATCAACAAAAGAATAGAATCACATAAGCTTTTCAACCCAACAGGAACGATGGCAGATTCTACCAAATGGCCAAGCTAGATAATTTCCCAGGAAAGCAAAAATTAGGGGCAGCGGATTTTAAACTTGTCTGAAATCAATTGTTCAGCGTTAGAAGCAAAAAGACCTGTTTGCTGTAAATAGTGAGCAAAAAAGAGGTCATTTTCACAGGCAATGCCGCAATTAGAGTTTATGTCATCCGGGGCACAAACCATAATTAGTGTCGTGTGCTATAGGCGCCCATAGTAATTTTCATAGGGGGGCGGGCGACAACATTAAAAAAACAGTTTCTAGAGGGATGGGCAAATTTCAAACTTTTAACAAATTTAGTTCTGTTTTTTGACCATTTGTTAACATAATGAGACATTAACTTAAAACTTTCAGGGGGTGGCAAGTTCCCTACCTTGCCCCCCCCCCCTTCTGGGTGCCCATGTCGTGTGCGCCGCCTCGCATGGAGCCGCGCCCCATCCCAAGAAGCTATAACTGATTTTGGCGTTCCATTTAGAATGTCTCCCGGGTGCTTGTCCCGCTGCCCGCTTGCCCCCACCTTTATTTGCCGCCCTGTCACAAGTTGGGGCCAGTTTCTCATTTATATTTTAATGAACCTAATTTTGGTGTGTTTGAAGGTCAGTAGCAGAGAGACAACACACTTTTATGATCGGGCACACACTTACTTGACTTGAATACAGAACTCGACTAATTGCGAATTCAAATGCGACGCAGTTTAAGAGAATAAGAAGAAACGGTCCTGCGATTTTATGATTTATATCTGCTGCCAGGGGCACCTAGAGACACGTGCCCCCAGACTTGGTAGGGGGCTCCAAAACTAAGTTCATGGTTCCATGGGAGGGGGCCGTTCTAGTTGGTTCGTCGTGAGAGATAAACTCTAGTTGCAGTTACTATCTAAGTCAGTATTTCGATACCTTTAACCCTTTTAGATTTTCATGCATTAGAAAAAATATCAGCAACAAATCACCTCATTACTTCCTACTAACAGCGTTGCTACCCAGCCAATACAGCGAGAAGCAACGTTCGACACAGAAGAAGAACCTTCACTGCTATTGTTTTATAACGATCTGCTGATGTGCATACATGGGCGCCCATAGTAATTTTCCAGGGGGGGGGGGGCAAATTTCAAAAAAACTTTCTAGAGGGGGGCAAATTTCAAACTTTTAACAAATTTAGTTCTGTTTTTGTGCCATTGCTAACATTATGAGACATAAACCTAAAACTTCTAGGGCGGGGCAAGTTCCATACCTTGCCCCCCCTTATGGGCGCCCATGTCCTGCATATAATTCTAATTTTCTAGGCATTTCAAAAAAAATCGTTTATAAGTCTAGCTAAGATAAATATCTCAGAATATTAGTTTTTCTATAGAGTATATGTACAATTCACCTAATTTATATACCTCCCCCCTTTTTTTTTTTTCGTGAATACGTCTTCAACTCAATAACATACATAATTTATCAGGGTGTCAATCCAGGAATATTTTTCCAGGGCCCATTTTTGTAGAAACTGCCTATTTTTGTGAATTTTAATGCTTAATTTTGTGAATTTCAGACGTTTTTGTTAATTCCAAATTTAATAAAAGTCACTTTTTTTGTTAATTGATGAAACACATTAAAATGTAGGGTAAAATGCCAATGAAGGGCAGTCTCTTTACATCGACTGTATTTTTGTGAAGGGGTTCCGTTAAAATCGATTGTAAGTTTGTTATAGGGCCCACAAAACGAACCCAATGTTTGTTTGTATCGACGCCTGTTCCTCCGCTTATGCCAAACTTTTGATTAATGAAGTCACGCTAAAAGTCGTACCACCTCTTTCAAATCATTAAATATCTATTTTCCACATTTTTTTCTAAAAATATTTACAATATCAACCTCCGCCCCCCCCTCCCCAAAAATAAATAAATAAAAAATAAAATAAAATATAAATAAATAAAAATAACGTACGGACTCTCTTAAAAATTTTAAAATTTTCTGTCCAAGTCAAGGAAAAACATGACATTGAGCTTAGAATGCTGTACATTATCAGGTCGCTAACATTAAAGAAAGTACCGCGGGAACAGAGGTTACAGAAAATAGAAAATGTGCAATGCAATGAGGTTTCATTGTAATGTATTTCAAACCCCGCAAGAAAAGCGGCTTTTTAACAAGGCATAAAATGATCGTTTTCTTCGACCTACAAACAAAACATAAGAACATGTCATCACTAAATGACCATTAAGATTCTGTGAAAAATTGGAGTGATTTAAATGTCGAACGCGGCCCTTTTATCTCCCGTTAACGCAAAAATCAGTCACATCTGTGTTCCACTTAAATAGAATAGGACCAGTTTTTCCCGCAAGCAGATTGACTCCGAGTTAGGACACGGGAGATGTACAAGAGGGTTGAATGAGCTGCAAAGAATGGATTACAAAGAGCTAATCTAAATAAATGCCTGTGTGATGCCTGTGTGACAAGTTGGTTAAGTTAAGCCCGGGTTCCAGCAAAAGCGGCAGCGTCCCAGCGCTCGTCACTGAACAACCGCGAAAAAGTGGCCCGAAGCGTGACATCTAGTTGAAAAACTGTCCACTGCTGTCGCGAAAGGGTGGTTTCCTGCAGGCGCGCGAGCGCCGCGGCATTTTTTTCTGCGGCCACTTTCTGGAAACGGTTGTTGGGCCAGGCATTTTTCCGTTTTAAGAGCTGAAAACCGCTTCGCACGACTGAAATTTTCAAAATTTTTGAAACTGGTTGTCTTAAACAAGCTGCTACTACATACACACAAAAAAAATTTCGAAATTTTTTCTCATGAAATTATTGCAATGTTTCATGAAAACATTCTTAATAAGAATTTTGTTCTGCGAAAATTTTCACAAACTCCACTGCAATTTTCCGCTTATTTGTAGTGCGTAAAAGCCAGCTTATGAAGAACTCATCGTGGAATTTTTTGGAGACCATGGTGCTAGTTAGTTTTATTTCAATTTCTGTGTACACTAAGAGTAAAAACATACCCCACCCCCCCTTGTGCTACGGGCCCCTGATTCCTAAGTATTATATTTTTAATAAAAATGATTGATATTGTTATATGGGAAATTACTGCGAAAATTAATCTGCACGAAAGGATCTAGGGCCGAGAGTGTACATAAAAGGATCTGAATCAAGTGCAAACCGTCATAGCGGGGGCGAATGCCCCGGACCCCTACACGTAGGGGCCTCAAATATCCATCCTAACCTAATTTTCATACCTCTTGGATTTTTTTTTTTCTTCCTTTATTTTTTTCTTTTGAATTTTATTTTTTATTTCATTTTATTACTTTTCCCGAACCTGACCATGTAAGGAAAGTATTGTAATCATGAAAAAATTCGAATTCGAGATTTTGTGGTGTAATTACACGTTTGGAGGTCTTCTGAATTCATTTATGCTATTTTTACGAGATTGTATGTATGAATGATATGTGTATGTGTGCATGTGAGTGAACACGATAGCTCCTGAACGGGCATTCGATTGAGCTCAAATTGGGTATATATGTTATAAACCACCGTCGCAAGACCGGTATTGATTTTGGTGTGTATAGGACTTATAGTTTTTCTACAGGGCTACGACAAAGATTTCTTTTACATTATGGCCTATGGGGAGAAATTCTTGAAAGTGCGCTAGCGTTTAAACAGTGCATTCGATTGAGCTCAAATTAGGTATAGATGTTATAAACCACCATCGTAAGACCAGTATTGATTTTGATGTGTATAGGACTTATAGTTTTTCTACAGGGCTAAAACAAAGATTTCTTTTACATTATGGCCTATGGGGAGAAATTCTTGAAAGTGCGCTAGCGTTTAAACGGTACATTCGATTGAGCTCAAATTGGGTATATATATTAAAACCACCGTCGCAAGACCTGTATTGATTTTGGTGTGTATAGGACTTATTGTTTTTTCTACAGGGCTACGACAAAGATTTCTTTTACATTACGGCCTATGTGACGAAATTCTTGAAATTGCGCTAGCGTTTAAACGGTGCATTCGATTGAGCTTCAATTTGGTATATATATTTGAATTATTCATCGATTAAAATTTATTAAATGCTTGGTAATGATCTTAATCGTAAGTGTTCGGAAAGTCGAGTGGAGTCACTCCAGATTTTTTTTTTGTATCGACTCACATACTTACATGTTATATCTGTTATTAATCTAAAAGCGTTTAATTCTGACTTTGAGTTACATATAAATGTATGAAACGTGCTAATTTATTTTCGTTTCTAATTACCAAAAATATAACAATGAAAAGGGCCCCTAGATTCACTCCTCGCCCTGGAACTCGGAAACCCATGGTTGCGGGCACTGGATTGGAGATCAAGAAAACAAAAAGTAAAATAGGATGTTTTTAAAAAAATTTGTATCTACCCTAAACACAATAAAAGAATCACAGGGCATGTTCTAGAACACAATTGACAAGCGTTTTTTTAGTATATTTCAGGTACAAAGACCCTTTACATACAAAAATTAATACTTTAATGAAGAATTTAAAACCTTATTTGTTTAGAAAAAAGAATCGTACAAATATGTATTTTTGAATAGTTTTTCATAATCTCCATTCAATGTCATATTGTGTAAGAGCAAACAGTAATATACATTTGTAACATTAAAAATATTTTTTTATTTCTCTTATTGTAACGTTGAGTATATAAATAATGAAAAAAAAAAGTGATTTATGAAACTATGCGACAGCTAAGTTTCTGTGTAATCAATGCATTAATTAGTACTTATATTCTCCATTCAACAATAACCAACTTACTTATTAATACTCATTAAATGTGAAATTCGTTAAAATCCAAGGTACGGTTTTGGATGGTGTGTATTTCTTTTGTGTCACCGCTAAGGCATTAATCACGGCTGGTCCGCGGACGGTGCCGGGCCGCCTGCAGGAAACCAAGGCTGTTAAATGAATTTATACCAGCTCCGAAATATCTGTATCCCTGTAACAGTTGAAAATAAGTAGACTTTGCCTTGCGTGCATGGAGGTACACTATAGTAGTTTGCGGTAATTTCGGTTGTCAAACTCGGTTAACTTTTAAAGAAAGCTAAACTATTTGTCTAGAGACAAGACCGCCAATGTAACTGATGAAACCCTGACACATCATCTGGTGATTCGCGTTTCTCCAGGAATTACCTTTAAATAGAAGACGTCCATTATAGTTATGCAGCTTGTAGCGGGGGAAAATTGTAAGTTTTGTTTAAATTAAAAATGATGCCTCACGCCCCTCATCCTTACTTATTGGAGAAGAAGAGCGTTTTGAAAAATCAAAGTCGGGCCGCGCTTCAGATACTTCACCGTCAACAAGGTCACTTGCACAGTCACGGAAAGCCCTGCTCCAGTGGCCGGTGGCTGGTGCGCTTTTTTTTTTTTTTTTTATAGTGAACACATGATTGCAATTGTCCCAATCCTTCAGTCCAATGAAACGAGATGAGTTTGGACGTACCGAGCTTAAACAGCACTCTCTTACGACCAGACTCTAGCCGCTTAAAGTCTGTATTCGGTCCCCAGTGGAGATATCAGTGGACTGTGGAGGTGTTTTTTGATCTAAAAGGTGAAAAAAGAAAGCCCTCTTTTTTATCTATTTTATTAAATTATAGCTTATAGCCCTATTTACTTTTGTGTTTTCATGAGTTAAAAATAATAACTGTTCTCCAAATTTTATTTTCGTTTTTAGTACAGTATTTTTTTCCATTGTTATAGAATAAATATTTTATGAGTTTATAGTTTATATAAATAAGATATACTATACTATGCTGCGTGCCCGTTCTTCTCACGGTAGGAACCAAGAATTTCCTTAGATGTTGTAATTCGAATTTAATCCGCGGTGCGGAATCTTCTTTAAGAAAAAAATAAATAAACACAACAATAAAAAAGTAGAAGCAAAAATATTTGACTCTTGAGCGTAAAGTTTGCGTCAGGAGTACTAACCTTGGCATGAAAAAATTGCTAGTATAATGACTCATAAACTACGTCAGTGGTCATTCACGTATCAAAAAAGTGAAAAGCTTTAAATGGTTTGCAGAGAACTCCTGGCTTTCGAAATGGTACTGATTTCTACAATCAATACTGTTTTTTAGGTTCAAGCGTGTAGCATTGAAATACCCAGAGAACGACTACAATAAAATGGACAATCGTTATTTATTTTGTTTTTTTTTATTTTTTTGTCCCCGAACATGTACTATGTGAAGGAAATATTGTAATCATCGAAAAAATTACGACTTCGAGATTTTGGCGTATTTACAACCCCGTTTTTTTTATAGTTGGAGGTTCCCTAGTTTTCTTTGAAATTTTCCAATTTATTATGGTATTTTCAAGAGATGGTTTTTTAAAATAGCTGCGTACTCGCGCTTCATACGGGAAGAAGCGAATATTTTACTAAAATCATATCTGGCCTGTGATGAAACAGAATTTTTATTTTTAAACACGAAATCGCCTCTGTTGAAATTACGGCGGGATATATTAACGTAAGTTAGAATTACTTTTCGTTTTAGTTGGGTTTGTATAAGACAACTCATCGTTCAAAAGGTTAAAAACACTATTAATTTCATGAAATAATTTATTAACGTGGTGTATGATGTGTGATTTATTCCTATAATCCTTACAAAATCTAATAAATACATATCCAACTTAACGTATCTAGCTTTGTCTTCTCCCTCAAACTAAAACTTCGCTTAAAAGAAGCAGCCTAGACTTAATCTTGGCTATCCGATGGGATCTTTTGATTCTATGGCGATTCTTTGGCAATTTACCGCATTCACCTACATAATAATCATTTCAACATAATCGTTGCCATTAAGGAAACTCCCTATATATATTTAATTTATGCAGATTTTTATAAGATCATCGATTTGGGGCCCCAAAAAAAAATTTTCATCTCCCCCTGGGGAAAAAAACTACCAAGGGATGCCTTTTTAAAATATCCATGTACCCCAATATACCCTATCTTATAAAATCCCCCAATGGTCCTTTTCCCTTTAAAAAAACATCAAACTGTTTTAAATTCCCCGAGGAACTATTTTTTTTCCCCGCTTTAATTGTGACAGGGGCGAGAATTGCCAGACCCTTAAGCTTTTTTTTTTTAAATTTTTATGATGTCACTTTTTAAAACGGGGCCGTAAAGGAAAACCCCATTGGCCGGGGAGTTAATTTGGGAAAATTTTGCATGTGGGTTTTAAAAACGGTATCATTAAATTTTTGCTTTATTTTGGGACCACTATGGAGGAAAAAAATTTTCAACGTTAAAATAAAGCTATAAATCGCAGCATGCATGATAGTTAGGCAACGCTCGCCCCATAATTAAATGCCAAAAAAAAAATTAAAAAAATAAATAGAAAATTTTAATATATCGGGGCTTTTAAAAAGAACTTTGTAATTTTTAAAATGAACATTTTCCAAATGTGTTAAGACATTTCAATTTTTTAAAAAGCCAAAGGATTAAAATACCACTTCTAATAATAATAATCGTGAAATTTTTTTAGTTTTTTTGTAAACCGGGAAATTTTAAAAACAAAAATTCGTCTTCCCGTGTTGAAAAAAGAGCTGGAATAAAAGAGAAAATTGTGGCGTAAATTTTTTCATATCTTAAAAACAACTGACGTCAACGATCCCACTTGCGAATTGAAAATACGGACCGGTGCCCCATTAAAAATGTCCATGGATGGTGGAAAAACCTTTTTTAATCCTTTTTTTTGGGAAACCAACCCAACATAAACCCTGCCATGATTTCCAAAGCAAAAGGCCCTAAGCCCCTCCCCGTTGATGCTATTAAAATTTTTAAAAATTAGGGACTTTCACTGCAAAATTGATCACGCACATAAAAAATGATTTCCTCCTAAAACGGAAAATTTCGCCAATACTACCGATTGCCGAAATTTTCCCCCTCCCGTCGTGCAGATAAAACCCTTTCGAGGGCCCAAGATTGGGGGCCCGAAGACAGCGCCAAATAAACCGCTTGGAAAACCAATTTAATTCCCCCGTCCAAAATTTGGGTTTTGTGGTTCCCAAAGCCAAATATGTCAAAACCCCGGGGAACGGAGAAAAGACGCCAAATTCCCGGGGGAAGCCAGCTATGCCTTTCTTGATAGGGGGGAAAACGTATAACTATCGGAATTTTTTAAAAGCTTTTTTTTGTGGGTTGTATTAAAATAGAGTAAAAAAAGTGCATTTTTTTTTTAAAGAAGGTAATTATTGAAAGAACTGTCTGACATAAAAAAGGGAAAAACTTTGGGTTTTTGGGCGGTGGTTAGTCGGTGGGGGCCCGGCCCCCCCTAGCCCTTTTAAAACGAGCCGCAAAATATTATATTTTATATATAATATATATATATATATTATATATTTTATACATACAATAAACATTTATATATAAAGTGTGTGGGTACGGCACGCCCTATATGGACTTTCCTTTAGAATGACATTTTTGCCCCCCCCCCCATTTCGAAGCCCAAGTTTCGCCCCTGATGTGAATGATATTTTTTACGATTTTCGGGGGCAACCCGCTGCTCTTTGGGGTTAAAATGGTTTTAAAAATTTGTTTTTCTACGCTTCAAATTTGATAAATTTTGCTTTTTGTTGCATCAAAATCGGCCAATTAGAACCGGAGATACGGAGGTTTCGCTTTCCCATATGTTTTTCTATGGGCTTCTAGAAATCTCGAGAAATATTAGTCCTAGAGCTTAGATCTCTTCACTTTTGAGGACTTATTTTTGGCGCCAAATTTGGCGATATTTCGCCAAAAGTCGCCAAGCTTGGCGACTTTTTGGTCATTTGGCGCGATTTTCCCAATGGGGCCTGGAAGTTGTTTTTCCTGCATTAAAAACGCATAATAACCTAACATTTCTCTTCTATGACGTAATCAAAATTCACGCTTTATGTAGAACCCTCGAGAAATTGACTTTTCTGGAAACCTCTTGTACCTCCTGCGTCGGCTATTTATAGAAGCGTGCATCGCCCCGAAGAGTCAGTTGCGAGTTGAACATTCAATGTGTGAAGAGCTCTGAGTACGCTTGTTTTGTGTGAACTGATAGTGCTATAGAAGCTGTGTTTTAGCTTGCTTTGTGAAGCTGTTTTTAAAGTGCTGTGTGTAAATTCTTCATTGCTGTGTCTTAAGGGATAGTGTACTATATCCCTTGAATATTTCCACGGAATTTTTGCCTGTAAAAGTGACTTATTTTGTGTGAGAAATACAGCATTTGTGAGAGCTTCTGATCCAAGCGGATTGTTAAAAGCACGTTACTGCTAGATTGTGCTTGTGAATTGTGTGCAGCTGATTGTTCTACGAAGTTCTAGAAGAAATAAAGTTTGTGTTCCATCCTGACAAGTGACTTTTTACTTGAACTTTTTACACCAACTGGACAGTTAGAACGACGAACCCCCAGGAGTAGCAGTAGTAATTGCCGCAAACATTTTGGTGTCCAGAAATCGAGATTCATAAAGAAGTAGCGTGTACTTTAATTTTTCCGGTTAACTGGTTGTTGACTAGACAAATAAATGAAAGAACAACTTCAAAGGCTCATGAATTCTGAATGGCACTAACAGAAACTGAAAAGCCGACAAGAACAGAGGAACCGAGCAAGACAGATGAAAGTGCCGCAGCAAGAGCATATAAACCCGACAAGACAGATGAAAAGCTGGACAAGAACGAGATGACTGAGGCGGAATTAAGAGTAAGAAAATGGAAGCAGGACAAGACCCTGAGTTTGTAGAAAAAGAAAATTTGAAGACCACAAGAACAGTATGACAGCGATTTCGGAACATTGAGAGGAGCCGGACCAAGAAGCATGAAATTGGGATTTGGAAGCACGAAATGGAGACTGCTATTGGAGAAGATTAGAGACAATTCCGTAAAAGAGTGTGTCCAGATAAATAATATAAAAAAAAAAAAAATAAAAAAGAAAAAAGAAAAATAAAGGAATAAAAAAAAAAATAAAAACAAAAAAAAAAAAAAAATTAAAAAGAAAATCAAGAATAATTTGAGATAGAAAATAGTTTGAAGAGATAAGCAGTCCGCTGCATTAGAGAAGCAACTCAAACGAATATGAACAAGAGATGAATTTGAAGGAAAAAGATAAGATAGAAAAAGGTGTGTTAAGGAATTGCAGCAAGATATTTGGCAGAAATGCGGGAAGAATTTTAAGAATGAAAATTGAGGAGAAAGCTAGAGCTGGATATAAGAAAATATATAGTTTCGAAATATACATGAAGAGAATGTGAATGCTAAAATGGAAAGAAAAATTGGACTCTCTCGAAATCAAGTGCTAGGAATAGTTATCCCGAAAACATCAGACAGTCATGTCACACCGCCACCCAGCAGTGGAGAACTAACGGCCTTATGACGAGAAGGACTCCCTGTGGAACCGTTAACTAAGAGACTCCAAATTTCGATCGTCGCTCAGAGCGCGAATGGTTGGAGTGTCGAAGTCCCGAGAAAAAGCGGATCAACTAGGCCGCTTCCCTAGCGGAGATGCAATTAACGTATTGCGCAAACTGATTCGGAGCGACGAAGATAGGCGATTTTGATCGGCCTCCGCCAGTGCCTCTGGAGATTGAAATTCGGAGAGAATGATGCCAGAAGAATCTAGTAGATATCCAACTTAAGTCCAGGATGCAGAGACACTGGGCGAGACCCCTCCAAGAGCAGGCTTCCGACAGTAGATAGAAGGGCTGTTGTCATCTAGCCTATGGCAGTTATCTCAGATAACGTTCGTAGAAGAAAGTTGCAAGTGCAACATATTGAAATGAAGGCCTCTGGACTCTGAAATTCGAGAAAGCATTGATCTTGGCGGATTATAAAGGAACTCTCAGGTCTGGCCCTCGTATTGCGCCATGAAGCAAGAGCAAGCTCATGCTGTGCCGTAAGAAAAGAGCGGCATATATGTTTAGAGTTGCCTGTCAATCCAGAGAGCTCTATACGGATGGTGAAATCTGAGAGATTAGAGAATAAATTATAAGACCCTGGAAAAGTCTGGTGGAACGTCCAAGAAAAGTCAGTGACAAGAAAAGTGGAAATGTTGAGGTGCAACAGCGATGGGGCAGTTACTGAAAATACTGCGAGACGCACAAAAGAACTCTCGTCGTAAAGGATCGCAAGTTATCAATGCACCAAGAAGCCCATGAAGTTGAATTACAGAAAAGGAGAGCGACTTTCACGGAAGCAGAGGCTGAGGGATATTCAGAAGCCCACTTTGAAAGTCTGAACAGATTTCAATCAGTGAATGGGGCAGTAATGGACTCTTCGTACGGGATACGTTAATGGTTCCCCTGCCACATGGTGATTGATACTGGAGCGAACGTAACCATCATAAGGACGGATCTGGCCAAGGAAATTAAATTTGAAGATTATCTGGACTCCGCCTCGCTGGACCCTCCAGACTGTGACAGGTGACAAGATCGAAGTGGGCGGAAAAGCGCAAGTAGAAATCACGTTTGGAAATGCCAGATACGACCATGTTGGTCTATGTCGGCCACTATTACAGGGGGAGGGGCTGGAGGGGGGAACTTTTAATTCTCGGACTCGGAGCTTTTTAGAAATCGCACGTAAATTTAACTTGGACATTAAGAATAACGAGCTTCGTTCAGACTCAGAAGAAATAGCTGCGTTCGATCATTAGAAAATGGAAACTGTTTTGCCTGTTCAGTCAAATAATAGCCCAGACTGATATCACTCTACTCCCAGAACTGATTCAATAATTTCTGGGAACAGAAAAAGAAAGCAATAAATTCCCGTTTTGGATTAATCGAACACCCAAGCAATAGTGATTCCAGTCAGAGGAGTACTTGTGGGCAGCAACACTTTGTGGACTAGTGCGAGAACAGAAATTCCAGTTCAGAGTTCGTAAATGTGACGGGAACAAGTCCGAAGGTGATAAAGAAAAACTTGACGTGTTGGCGACATGCACTCCTGTTACCTGCATTTAATAAGAACATCAGCCAATCGACAGCTACAATCTTCCGAGTGCCTGACGAAGGAATTAATAGCAAGACGTGGAGTTAACGCAGACAGAGAAGCGGCTGCGGAGAAAAGTAATAGGCCGAATTTTGAAGACCACTTCTCCCGTACTTCGGGTGACTTTGGGCCGTACGAGCTTTAACTCAACATAGGATAGATACAGGCAGCCATTCTCCATCAAGCAACATCCTAGGCGGCGACCGTTTTGCCTAAGCAAGAAAGAGGTGAGGTCAGACATTTAGAGGAGGTTTATGTCAGCGTGGAAGACGTCCATCGAGCCATCGGACTAGTCCGTGGGCCTCGCCGATTGTTTTGGTCCGGAAGAAGGATGGTTTTCCCCCCGGTTCTGCGTTGACTATAGACGTCTGAATGCATTACCAAGAAAGACAGCTACCCTCTTCCCAGGATAGACGAACATTGGACACTTTATCGGGAAAAAGAATGGGTTTTTCCACTCTGGATCTCAAGAGTGGCTTTAGGGCGGGGCAAGTTCCATACCTTGCCCCCCCTTATGGGCGCCCATGTTTGCATATAATTCTATTTTCTAGCATTTCAAAAAAATCGTATATAAGTCTAGCTAAGATAATATCTCAGAATATTAGTTTTCTTTAGAGTATATGTACATTCACCTAATTTATATACCTCCCCCCCCCCTTTTTTTTCGTGAATACGTCTTCAACTCAATAACATACATAATTTATCAGGGTCAATCCAGGAATATTTTCCAGGGCCCCATTTTTGTAAAAACTGCCTATTTTTGTGAATTTTAATGCTTAATTTTGTGAATTTCAGAACTTTTTGTTAATTTTCAAACCAAATTTTAATAAAAAGTCACTTTTTTTGTTAATTGATGAAACACATTAAAATGTAGGGTAAAATGCCAATGAAGGGCAGTTTTAATCGACTGTATTTTTGTGAAGGGGTTCCGTTAAAATCGATTGTAATTTTGTTATAGGGCCACAAAACGAACCCAATGTTTGTTTGTATCGACGCCTGTTCCCCGCTTATGCCAAACTTTTGATTAATGAAGTCACGCTAAAAGTCGTTCCACCTCTTCAAATTATTAAATATCTTTTTCCACATTATTTTTCTAAAAATATTTACAATATCAACCTCCCCCCCCCCCTCCCAAAAATAAATAAATAAAAAATAAAATAAAATATAAAATAAATAAAAATAACGTACTGGACTCTCTTAAAAATTTAAAATTTTCTGTCCAAGTCAAGGAAAAACATGAACATTGAGCTTAGAATGCTGTAAATTTAGCAGGTCGCTAACATTAAAGAAAGTACCGCGGGAACAGAGGTTACAGAAAATAGAAAATGTGCAGTGCAATGAGTTTCATTGTTATGTATTTCAAACCCCGCAAGAAAAGCGGCTTTTTAACAAGGCATAAAATGATCGTTTTTCTGGACCTACAAACAAAACATAAGAACATGTCATCACTAAATGACCATTAAGATTCTGTGAAAAATTGGAGTGATTTAAATGTCGAACGCGGCCCTTTTATCTCCTGTTAACGCAAAAATCAGTCGCGTCTGTGTTCACTTAAATAGAATAAGACCAGTTTTTCCCGCAAGCATATTGACTCAATGTTAGGACACGGGAGATGTACAAGAGGGTTGAATGAGCTGCAAAGAATGGATTACAAGAGCTAATCTAAATAAATGTGATGCCTGTGTGTCAAGTTTTGGGTTTAAATTAAGCCCGGGTTTCCTGCAAGCGGCAGCGTCCAGCGCTCGTACTTGACAACCGCGAAAAAAATGCCCGAGGGACATCTGTGAAAAACTGTCCACTGCTGTCGCGAAAGGGTGGTTTCCTGCAGGCGCGCGAGCGCGCGCATTTTTCTGCGTCCATTTCTGAAAAGGGTTTGGGGGGCGGCATTTTTCGTTTTAAGCTGAAAACGTTCGCACCTAAAATTTTTAAAAATTTGAAACTGTGTCTTAACAAGCTGTATACATACACCCCAAAAAAAATTTTCAAATTTTTCAGAAATTTGAATGTTTCATGAAAAATTCTTAAAAAAGAATTTTTTCTAAAAAAATTTCACAAACCCCCACTGCATTTTCGCTTATTGTAGTCGTAAAGGCTTATAAGAACCATCGTGAATTTTTTTGGAGACCAGGTGCTTTATTTTATTAAAATTTGTGTCTAAGAGTAAAAACAACCCCCCCCCTTGGGTACCCCCCTGATTCTAAGTATTTATTTTTAAAAAATAAATGAATTGTTTTTGGGAAATTAGGGGAAAATTATCTGCAGAAGGATCTGGGCCGAGAGGTACATAAGATTAAATCAGTGCAAAGGGGCATGCGGGGCGAATGCCCGGCCCCCTACACGTAGGGGCCTAAAATCCATCTAACTATTTTCTTCCCTTTTGGGATTTTTTTTTTCTTCCTTTATTTTTTCTTTGGAATTTTTTTTTTTATTTTTTTTACTTTCCGAACATGTACCATGTAAGGAAAGTATTGTAATCATGAAAAAATTCGAATTCGAGATTTTGGTGTATTTACACGTTTTGAGGGCTTCTGAATCCATTTATGCTATTTTTACGAGATGTATGTAGGTATGTGTGTATGTGTGTGTGTGTGTGTGTGTGTGTTGTGTGTGTGTGTATGTGAGTGAACACGATAGCTCCTGAACGGAGCATTCGATTGAGCTCAAATTGGGTATATATGTTATAAACCACCGTCGCAAGACCGGTATTGATTTTGGTGTGTATAGGACTTATAGTTTTTCTACAGGGCTACGACAAAGATTTCTTTTACATTATGGCCTATGGGGGAAATTTCTTGAAAGTGCGCTAGCGTTTAAACGGTACATTCGATTGAGCTCAAATTGGTATGATATGTTATAAACCACCGTCGTAAGACCTGTATTGATTTTGGTGTGTATAGGACTTATAGTTTTTCTACAGGGCTACGACAAAGATTTCTTTTACATTATGGCCTATGGGGAGAAATTCTTGAAAGTGTGCTGGCGTTTAAATGGTACATTTGATTGAGCTCAAATTGCATATATATGTTATAAACCACCATCGTAAGACCTGTATTGATTTGGTGTGTATAGGACTTATAGTTTTTCTACAGGGCTACGACAAAGATTTCTTTTTACATTATGGCCTATGAGGGAGAAATTCTTGAAAGTGCGCTAGCGTTTAAACGGTGCATTCGATTGAGCTTCAATTTGGTATATATAGTTTGAATTATTCATCGATTAAATTTATTTAAATGCTTGGTAATGATCTTAATCGTAAGTGTTGGGAAAAGGGGAGTGGGTCACTCGATTTTTTTTTTTTTGTATTGACACTACTTACATGTTATACTGTTATTATCTAAAAGCGTTTAATTCTGACTTTGAGTAATAAAAATGAGAAACGTGCTAATTTTTTTCGTTTTTTACCAAATATAACATGAAAAGGGGCCCCTAGATTCACTCTCCCCCTGGAACTCGTAAACCCAGGTTGCGGCACGGGATTGAACCCAGAAAAAAAATAAATAGGATGTTTTTAAAAAATTTTTACCTAAACACAATAAAGAATCACAGGGAATTTTGGGCCCAAAATTTTGAAAATTCGTTTTTTAGTATATTTCAGGTACAAAGTCCCTTTAAAAAAAAAAAAATTTAAATATTTAAATGATAAATTTAAACCCCTTATTTTTTTTAAAAAAAAAGAACGTAAAAAGTTTTTTGATATTTTTTCAATCTCTTCAATGCATATGTGTAATAAAACAGTATATACTTTGTAACATTAAATATATTTTTTTATTTTTTTGTATCGTTGGTATAAAATTATGAAAAAAAAATGTGATTTATAAAATATGCGATGCTAAGTTCTGTTTAAATCAAGCTTAATTATATTATATTCCCCTTCACAAAAAAACAACTATTATTAATACTCATTTAAATGTGAATTCTTTAAAATCCAAGGTACTTGGGGGTTGTTTTTTTTTTGGGGGCCCGCTAAGGGTTCATTAATCCGCTGGTGCTGGACGCCGGCCCCCTGCGGAAAACCCAAAGGGCTTTAAATGAATTTTCCCCAGCCGAATATCTGTATCCTGCAGTTGAAAATATTAAGCCTTGCTTTTGTGCATTGAGTACTTGGGTGTAGGGTAAAGTAGTTAGTTTTTCGTAATTTTTCTTTGTCAAATCGGTAAATTTTAAAGAAGATAAACTATTTGTCTAGAAAAAAGACTCCCAATGTAGTGAAACCCGAACATCATCGGGGGTTTGTTTCTCAAAAATTCCCTTAAATAAAAACGTCCATTTATTGCGCTTGGGGGGGAAAATGTAGTTTTTTTTAAAATTTAAAAAAATGAGCCCTCCTTACTTTTTGGGAAAAGGCTTTTGAAAATCAAATTCGGCCGCTTCAGTTTTTCACCGTCAAAGGTTCTTGACAGTCAAGCCCTGCTATGTCCAGTGGCTGGGGAGTTTTTTTTTTTTTTTTTAAGTGAACACATTTTGAAATTTTTAAACCCTTCCAATAAACTTTGTTTTGGGCGTACCCCTTAAAGTCTCTCTTAAAACCAAATCTACCGCTTAAAGCTGATTCGGGCCCCAGGATATCAGGGCTTGGAGTTTTTTTGATAAAAGGGGAAAAATAAGCCCTTTTTATCTAATTTATTAATTTTAAAATTTTTTGCCCATTTACTTTTTTGTTTTCATGAGTTAAAAAATAACTGTTCTCAAATTTTATGTTTTTTTTGTACAGTATTTTTTCCATTGTTATAGAAAAAAATATTTTTGATTTAAAGTTTTTATATATAATATATATAGCTGCGTGCCCCTTCTTTCCGGTAGGGGAAAAAAAATTTTCCCTTTGATGTGTAATTCGAATTTTTCCGCGGGTTGGGGGAATTTCTTTAAAAAAAAAAAAAAATAAATAAAATAAAAAAATAAAGCAAAATTATTTGACTCTTGATGTAAAGTTTGTGTCATGAGTACTAACCTGATCATTGCAGTATAATGACTCAAAAACTACTCAGTGTCATTCACTATCAAAAAAGTGGAAAGCTTAATGGTTTGCAGAGAACTCCTGGCTTTCAAAATGTCTTATTTCTACATCATACTGTTTTTTAGGCTCAAGTTGTAGCATTAAAATACCTAAGACACTACATGAAATGGACAACCATTTATTTCTTTCGAACATGTACCATATAGGAAAGTATTGTAATCATGAAAAAATTCGACTTCGAGATTTTGGTGTATTTACACGTTTTGAGGTCTTCTGAATTCATTTATGCTATTTTCAAGAGATGTTTTTAATGATAAAGCGGCGCACTCGCTCTTATACGGAAAAAGCGAATATTTTACTAAAAACAATTTTGATGTGATGAAAAAGAATTTTATTTTTAAAAAAGAAACGCCTCTGTTGAAAATTACGGCGGGATATATTAACGTAAATTAGAAATTTTTTCGTTAGTTGGTTTTTAGACAACCCCTTTAAAAAGGTTAAACACTTTTAAATTTTAGAAAAATTATTAAAGGGTATTTGTGATTTTTCTATTATCCTTACAAATTAATAATATACCCATTACGTATCTATCTTTTCTTTCCCCTTTTAAAAAACCCCTTAAAAAAGCAGCTTAGATTTTTTTGGGATCGATGGGATCTTTTGTTCTATGGCGATTCTTTTCAAATTTTCGCATTACATAAATAATAATCATTTCACATAATCGTTGCCATTTAAGGAAAAATCTCTTATATATTTAATTTTTTGCAAGTTTTTTAAGTCATCGTATTTAGCACCAAAAAAAAATTTTATCTCACCGTGGGGGGAAAAATATCCAAGGGATGCCATTTTTAAAATCCATGTTCCAAAATAGCGATATTATATATCCCCCTGGTCCTTTTCCTGAAAAAACACAAAATGTGTAATCTCGAGGAACTATTTATTCCCGCTTTAATTTGACGGGGGTTTTGAATTGCAGAGTTAAGCATTTTTTTTTTTAAATTTTTGTGCCCTTTTAACTGCCGTAAAGAACCCCCCGTTGGGGAGGGAGTTAATTTTTGTATTTTGCATATAGTTTTTAAAAGTTTCATTAAATTTTTTCTTTATGTAGGACCACTATGGGGGAAGTAAATTTAACGTTTTAAAAAAAAGCTATACTCGCAGCATGCATGATATGTTAGGCAACGCTCGCCCCATAATTAAATGCCAAAAAAAAAAATAAAAAAATAAAAAGAAAATTTTAATATACGCCTTTAAAACGAACTTTGTAATTTTTAAAAATGAACATTTTAACTGTGTTAAGACATTTTTAATTTTTAAATAAGCAAGGATTAAAAACCCCTTTTAATAATAATAATCGTGAATTTCCTTTTTTATTTGTACCGAAATTTTAATCAAAATATCGTCTTCCCGTGTTGAAAAAAAAAGTGAATAAAGAGAAAATTGTGGCGTAATTTTTTCATATTTAAAGCAACTGACGTCATCGTCCTCACTTCGAATTGAAAATAGGACGGTGCCCATTAAAAATTCTATGGATAGGTGGAAAAACCCTTTTTTTAATCCTTTTTTTTGGCAAAAACCCAACATAAACGTGCTGTTGCAATGCAATGGCGTAAGCTCTCCGCGTTATGCTATTAAATTTTTAAATATTAGGGACTCACTGCAAAAATAGATCACGCACATAAAAAATGATTTCCCCTAAGCGGAAAAAAAGCCAAAAGCACCGATTGCCGAAATTTTCCCCCTACAGTCGTGCAGTAACCTGCGAGGGCCGAAGATCTGGGGCCAGAAGACAGCGCCCAAAAAAACCGCTTGGAAGCCAAGTTAATTCCGCGTCAATATGGTTTTTTGGTCAATCCAAAATGTAAACCCGGGTGAACGGAGAAAAGACCCCAAATTTTCAGGCAACCCACTCATGCATGGCTTGATAGGGGAAAATCGTATAACTATGGGATTTTTAAATTTTTTTTTAGTGGATGTTTTAAAAAATAGAGAAAATGCTGCTTTTTTTTTTAATGAGGAAAATTATTGAAAGAACTGTCTGAAAAAAAAGGAAGATACTTTGGTTTAGACGGTGGTTAGTCGGTGGGGCCGGGCCCCTTACCCCTTAATGACGGCCGCAACTATATAATATTTTTATAAATATATTTATATATATATTACATTTTAAAATTTATATAATATGTTTTGGTGTACGGGCACGCATATATGGACTTTCATTTAAAATGCATTTCCCCCCCCCCCCATTTTCGAAGCCCAAGTTACCCCCATGATGTGAATGATTTTGTTCGTTTTTCGGGGAAACCCCGCTGCTCTGGGTTTAAAAAAGGGTTTAAAATTCGTATTCAGTTTCAAATAGATAAATTTTGCTTTTTGTTGCATCAAAATCGGCCAATTAGAACCGGAGATACGGAGGTTTCGCTTTCCCATATGTTTTTCTATGGGCTTCTAGAAATCTCGAGAAATATTAGTCCTAGAGCTTAGATCTCTTCACTTTTGAGGACTTATTTTTGGCGCCAAATTTGGCGATATTTCGCCAAAAGTCGCCAAGCTTGGCGACTTTTTGGTCATTTGGCGCGATTTTCCCAATGGGGCCTGGAAGTTGTTTTTCCTGCATTAAAAACGCATAATAACCTAACATTTCTCTTCTAGACGTAATCAAAATTCACGCTTTATGTAGAACCCTCGAGAAATTGACTTTTCTGGAAACCTCTTGTACCTCCTGCGTCGGCTATTTATAGAAGCGCGCATCGCCCCGAAGCAGTCAGTTGCGAGTTGAACATTCAATGTGTGAAGAGCTCTGAGTACGCTTGTTTTGTGTGAACTGATAGTGCTATAGAAGCTGTGTTTTAGCTTGCTTTGTGAAGCTGTTTTTAAAGTGCTGTGTGTAAATTCTTCATTGCTGTGTCTTAAGGGATAGTGTACTATATCCCTTGAATATTTCCACGGAATTTTTGCCTGTAAAAGTGACTTATTTTGTGTGAGAAATACAGCATTTGTGAGAGCTTCTGATCCAAGCGGATTGTTAAAAGCACGTTACTGCTAGATTGTGCTTGTGAATTGTGTGCAGCTGATTGTTCTACGAAGTTCTAGAAGAAATAAAGTTTGTGTTCCATCCTGACAAGTGACTTTTTACTTGAACTTTTTACACCAACAGGACTTTAGAACGACGAACCCCAGGAGTAGCAGAGTAATTCCGCAACATTTGGTGTCAGAATCGAGATTCAAAGAAAGACTTTAAATTTTCCATTTTTTGGGTTTTTACTAGACAAATAAAGGAAGAACAACTTCAAAAGCCATGAAAATTGATGCAAGAAAAAAAGCCGGACAAACGAGATGAAAGCCCACAAGACGGATGAAAGCTGGACAAGAACAGTGAAGGGGGGATTTAGAGAAGAAAATTGAAGCAGGACAGACCGATTTAGAAAAAAAAATTGAAGCCGGGGAAGAAAGGAAAAAAGAAAAAATTGGGATTGGAGAAAAAGGAGACTGCTTTGGGAAAATTAGAGAAATTCGAAAAGAGTGGCAGGAAAATCAAGAGATAAAAAGAAAAGAATGTCGCCCCTAGAAGAAAATCAAAAGAAATTGAACAAAGAATTGAAGG
>JAWZYV010018507.1:0-11174 GCA_038373885.1 Cheiracanthium punctorium
TTTTTTTTTTTTTTTTTTTTTTTCTTTTCCTTCCTTTTCTTCTTTTCCAAAAATATTTTCACCCCAACCTTACCGTGCCAAACAAACGCCAAACAATTTTATACAAAATACCCTCATGTTTTTTGTTTTTTTAAAAAATAAAATAGCCCCCCCCCCCCCCGGTCCCCCCCACCTGCTTATTTATTTTATGTTTTTTCTTTCATTTATACCGAAGGTGAAAAATTAAGATCCACGCGGAAAATTTTCGGCCAAGCCAAGACTCCCCCTCCTCGTATAAAAGTTTAACTTTTCATTTTTTTTTTTTTCCCCCTGCCCTCTCCTTCTCCCTCGTGATTTAAAAAAATTCAAAAAAACAAATTTTTGATTCAATAGGGGGCAGGTATTTTAAAACAGACCCCAATTATTTACGAACATGTACAAAAATGTTTCAGCCTACCCGTTTTCATATTTTTTTCTCCTTCCAGCGCAAAGCCGGTAAAAGGGGATTCCCCGCATTCCCCCTAACCACATGGCCCCCTCCCGCCCCCAATCCACCATACTGGGATTATAAGTATAAAAAAAGGGACCACGGGGTTTTTCCGCTCGCACCACAAATCATTTTTTAGACACTCTTCCCCTCGAGCCGTGAAACAAATGTCCCACTTGTCCGTGGTAAATAAGGCCGGCCAAAAGGGGGGTCTTTGGGCCCAAGTGCCGGGCGCCAAAGCGTCTCCCTCCCTCCCACCGCCAAGGGTTCCCCTTTCGCAGACCAGAACAACCCAAAGGGTATATTTACCAAGCCCCAACCATTCAGGAAAGAATGTGTAAGGCAAAAAGGAAGAACGGTGGGGGCCGTGTATCCCCCCCCCCAAAAACGTAATCCCCCCTCGGGCCCCCCCACTGAATCTAGCGAAAGAAACCAGAAGGTTGTGGTTCCCCCCTCCCAATAAGCATCACACTCCACTACCCCCCCCTTTGAAGGTTTTCCCTGGAAAACGTCCATACCCCGAATATGCCGTTCCCTAACACCTTACCACCGAGCCCCACGCCCCCCAAGAGGAAAGACCGAGTTCCACTCTCTGCCGCCATTGACCGTAGTTCACTAATGCCCTTGCCTTAAACGGTCCCCCCCCCCAGGGGTACCTGTTAAAAAACTTTTATTTACTGTTTTTCGGTGGAGATAAAAAACCCCATTCCAGCGCTTAGTCAGGGAAATCGCCCAGGACTTTTAAAACAGATCTCCGTTTCCAGAGCTCTGCCGTCATGGCTTTGCAGGAAGCTTCCGAAGCTTACCTGGTCGGTCTTTTCGAAGACACCAACTTGTGCGCCATTCACGCCAAGCGTTGTCACAATCATGCCGAAAGACATCCAGCTGGCTCGCCGAATTCGGGGAGAACGCGCCTAAGTCGGTACACCTGGAAGTAAAGGAAAAAAAAAAAAAAAAAAAAAAAAAAGGCCCTTTTCAGGGCCACACAAATGAAAAATAATAACTCACCTACACCTGCACTATAAAACTGCCCTGCAAACAATGCAGATGAATTAAAGCGTGTATTTTTATTTATTTTTTTCTCTCTCTCTCTCAGGACCAACTCCTTGCACATATCCCTTTTCCTTACCGAAAAACATGAGCATTCGCGACTGGCCGACAGATGGCGACTCCAGACAACAAAATCAAAAAGCAACTAGGAACCGTCTGCTTTCCTTTCCCTCTCGCTATTTTCAAAATTAAGAACGATTGCATTATTGAATAACGCTCTGTGCATTTTTGCGTCTCGGAACACGAGTGTTTTTAAAGCTTCTTGGCAAGTTTCCTAGCCGAGAATTCGCGGAGAAACACTCGAGCTGCGAGTCGCAAAAGTTCATAAGCGTTACTCAAATTTTCCCAAGCGAAGGAAGCAAAAATATAAATCAGATTTTCTGTATTTCATTCATTTGTGTGGCCCTGAAAAGGGCCTTTTTTTTTTTTTTTTTTTTTCCGTAGATCTTTCAATCGAGAGAGAGGACGTTTATGCCTTCTTCTCGGTTTTCTTGGGAAGCAAGACAGCTTGGATGTTGGGCAACACACCAACCCTGTGCGATGGTTACGGCCAGAGAGCAGCTTGTTCAACTCTTCGTCGTTCCTGATGGCTAACTGAAGATGTCTAGGGATGATCCTAGTCTTCTTGTTGTCTCTGGCAGCATTGCCTGCCAACTCGAGAACTTCAGCAGCCAAATACTCGAGGACTGCGGCGAGGTAGACGGGAGCTCCGGCACCCACTCTCTCGGCATAGTTGCCCTTCCTCAAGAAGCCTGTGAATACGACCGACAGGGAACTGAAGACCAGCCCTGCTGGATCGAGTCTTGCTCTTTCCCTTCACCTTACCGCCTTTACCACGACCAGACATAATGTTACCGTTTGAGAAGAATCTAAACGAATGGCCGGACGCGAAAATCGCGGCCCTATTTATAGGCCGCCCTGATTCGCCGAGGCGCTTTCGCGAGCCAATCGAAACCCTGCGTTCGTCACGAGCTCGGAGCGCATCGCCAGGCCTTCGGTTTAGGCGGGGGCATCGATTAAACGACGCAGAAATAGTCTCGGGGATTCATTTTTCTTCGGAATTAAGTGGAACAATCTAAAAAGCCGTGCTCTATAACGAAACCATCCACAAGAAGCAGGGCGTCGAAACTTTCCATTCCAAAAATCGATTAGAACAGAAGGCTTTCGGTTCGAACGGATCGATTGCACGGACATTTCCAAATCGCACGCAGTTTTCAGTCAAGGGAGGGAGAGCGGGGAGGGAGAGAGAAGAAAAAGGGAGAGAGGGAAATTCGCACAAAAACGAAAGCGTCGGCCGTCTGCAGCGGAACAAAATAAATTATCAGAAACTCGGCAAAAATGTCCATGCGTGTCTATCAGGCTCGTTCCCTCGGATCCTCCGAAACGAAAAATTCATTCATCTCGGCAACTCAAATTCCCGCCGCGATTCCCAGTCAGAAGAGGGAGCACCCCTGCCTCGCAAACTCCCAAAAAAGACGGATCGACGCAAGCATCCGAAACGCAACTACCTCGGTTTCGCGACGCACCGTCCCCCCGCGCGCGAAGAAAAAAACGTCAGTTTTACCGACGTAGGGCTTCGGGCAAGGACGCAGAACGCATCCACGCATAAGAACCACTGTCCCCCCACCCCCCCGGCCGGAAACAAAAAAAATTATCAGAAAACTCGACAATGTCGGTTGCGCCACCGATCATCAGGCTCGTCCCCTCGGGATCCTCCCGAAAAGAAAATTTCGTTCATTCTCGGACAACAGAAAAATTCGCGGGCCGGCGTTCGCAGTCGGCCAGAGGGAGCGCGCCGCTGCCTCGCCTCGCACGCGCCGCCAAAAATAAAAATAGCGCGAGCAGCATTCGAGCGCAACCTGCCTCGGTTTCTCGCGACGCGCCGTCCCAAGCGAAGAAAAAAAACGTCAGTTCACCGACGACGTCGGGCTTCAGGCAAAGGACGCAGAACGCATCCACCGAAACCACACAGTCCCCCACCCCCCCGGCGGAACAACAAAAATTATCAGAAAACACGACAATGTCGGTGGCGCACCGATCAGGCTCGTCCCCTCTGGATCCTCCGAAAAAGAAAATTTTCGTTTCATTCGGACAACAGAAAATTCGCGGCGTCGCGTTCGCAAGTCCGGCAGAGGGAGCGCACCGCTTGCCCTCGCCACGCGCCGAAAAAAAATAAAAAATAACGCGAGCATTCGAGCGCGCAACTTGCCCTCGGTTTCGCGGACGCGCCGCCGTCCCCCCCGCGCGAAGGAAAAAACGTCAGTTCACCGACGTCGGGCCTTCAGGCAAGGACGCAGAAACGCATCCACCGAACCACAGTCCCCCACCACCCCCCGGCGGAAACAAAAAAAAATTATCAGGAAACACGACAAATGTCGGTGGCGCACCGATCAGGCCTCGTCCCCCTCGGATCCCTCCGAAAAAGAAAAATTTCGTTTCATTCGGAGACAACAGAAAAATTCGCAAGCGGCGCGGTCGCAGTCGGCAGAGAGGGGAACGCCCGCTGCCTCGCACGCGCCGGAAAAAATAAAAAATAACGCGGAGCATTCCGAGCGTAAACTGCCCTCGGTTTTCGCGCGACGCCGCCGTCCCCCCGCGCGAAGAAAAAAAACGTCAGTTTTACCGACATCGGGCTTTCAGGCAAGGACGCAGAACGCAATCCACCGAACCACAGTCCCCCCCCACCCCCCCGGCAGAACAAAAAAAAGTTTATCAGAAAACTCCGACAGTGTCCGGTGCGCGTACCGATCAGGCTCGTCCCCCCTCGGAATCCTCCGAAAAAGAAAAAATTCATTCATCTGGACAAATTTTAAAATTCCCGGCGCGCGAATCGCAGTCCAGCCACCGCTTTCCTCCCAAAACTCCCAAAAAAAAAATAAAACAACGCCCAGCATCCCGAGCGTAATTCACACTCGTTTTTCGTGGACGCTCCATCCCCCCACGCGAAGAAAAAGAACACATCGCCCGTAACCGACGTTTCGGGTAACCCCGAGGTAGGCAGGCGTTTTAAGTGCCCGTTTTCTCAGAAACAAAACACAGATTCCGCAGCTGGCAGCGGGAAAAGGCCCACAGAGCCTTTAGGGGAAACCCTTCGTTTTCCCTAAAAGGCTCTGTGGGCCCTTTCCGCTGCCGCAAACGAGCCGGAAGCTAAGCGCCAAGCGCCCCGTTTTTCGATCTAGGGGTTTTCAAAATTCAGCCCTTCCCACCGGGAGGAAAGGGAGGAAAGAGCGGGGCGCGAAAAAAAAAAATTTTGCCCCGGCCTGGGCCGGATTCCCGCGTTTTTTATTCATCCCCACCCGCCCTCCTGCGATTTACGATTTTCCCCGGGTCCCCCTCTCCCGTTTCCGAAACACTTTTTTTTTTTTCCGGCGGTCCGCCTTCCACTACAGGAAAGGCGGGCGAAAAAAAAAGTTTTTGCCCCCGGCCTGGCCGGGTTTCCCCCACTTTATTTCGTCCCCCACTGCCCTCCCTGCGACTTACGATTTTTCCGGGTTAACGGGCCCCCTTGCTAACACTTTTTTTTTTCCCCCCCCCGCGCTCCCCGTAAAAGCCAAGTACCCCCCCTCACTCGAATCCCGCATTCATTTCCCATTTTTGCAACCTCGTACACTTTCCCAACCACACTCGGACGCTTTCTTTATTTTTTTGCCGATCGAGGCGACACCACCACACCGTAAAAAACCTCCACCAGTGGCATCAGCAAATTTTCAATTAAAACAATGCCTAACTATGTTAATTGCAGAATAAAATTTTTCCATTGTTTGAAAGGAAAGATTTCAGCAAAACTATTTCAATAGCCCTTCCTTAGGAAATATTTTTTTGCAACAATCTCGAATTCTCTTGGTGAAAAATTACATTGTTTGCGAAAGCTGTCCGATCAACAGCATTCAGCATCAGCAATTTTAAAAGCCCCAGCGCAAGTCCGGGACTCCCCCCCTCCTCGCTACAAACGACGGGGGGAAGTTTTTTCTTATTAAGAAAACAACGTTTAGTGGAATTCCCAACGTCCAAGTTTTTTCCATTCCCCCATGTAAATGACAATGCATTCGAGTTTTCCTGGCAAAAAAGGAGATAGGAAAATTGCCCAAATACTCCAAATGCTTTTCCACTTGATCAATTTTTCTTTCTTTTCTTTCTTTTCTTTCTTTTCTTTTTTAGCAATTGTGTTTTTTCTTTCTCTTTCATTTTGTATGGCCCCCTGAAAAAGGGCCCTTTTTTTTTTTTTTTTTTTTTTTTTTTCCTTTCTGAAACAGTGCAAGGGATTCTACTTGGAAACTGGTGTATTTTGGTTTACAAGCCTTGGTTTCCTTCAGAGACGGCGTGTTTTTTTTGCCAACCTCACCAGGCAAGAGCAATCGAAACGGCAGTTTTTGGATTTTCTCTCTGCTGGTGGATGGTAAGATTCTCTTGTTTGTAGTGGGGCCCAGGCGGGGAAGACTCGGCCAGCGATTCTTTTCGAAGATGTCCGTTTCACGAAAAGAGTTTCATGAATCGACATAGCCCTTCGAGGAAAATACCAGTGTCCGGGATGCCACTTGTTTTTGAGAAAACCTTGTATATATGTATATAGCGAAGGACTCCCTTCCCTCCTCTTCCTTTCCGCTTTTTTCCTTTGTCGCCCGCCGGCAACGAACAGATTTTCTGGGCCTTTTCCCTGCCCTTTCTTAACAGCTTTTTACCGCCTAGCTTGGGGAAGGCAATCTTGATTTCGACCGAAAGACGAGAATCAAAAATATGAGGGAACCTCGACCATTGGGGTCCCTTCTATTTATACTCCGGGACCCAGATTGGGAAAGACACTCTGGCGCGGGGCCCAATCACGTGGCCCCGTGGGGCGTTTCACTTTCTTTTTTCGGTTTTCTGGCATTCTCGCAACGAGAAATAGGAAAGCAAAAAATATTTTTTAAAAAACTTGTTTACGGTCTCTTGCAGTAAAAATTCACAATATTCCTCGAAAGCGGGAAAACAATTCCAGACACTTGCAATTCGACTGGGTGTGCACGAGCGGAGGGGACTCGAAAAAAATTCCCTTTCCTTTTTAAAAAGAAAGAAAGAAAAAAAAAAAAAGGAAATCGATTCATTTGTGATCGTAATAGTGGAATCAAGTGATCGAGTCATAGTGAAATCAAGTAAATAGTATTTTGATTTCATCGACGAGTATTTTGATTTCATCGATCATAATAAGACTCTTTTCTTTTATAAGAACTCCCAGAGAGTTTTTCTTCTACTGCCCAACGGCCCATACCATGCCTGAAAAATACCGGTTTTCTCGTCCCGATCACCGAAGTCCAAGCAGCATCGGGCCGCGGTCCAGTACTTGGGGAGGGTGACCCACCTGGGAAACACCGCGTGGTTGTTTGTTGGCATTCTTTTTTTTTTTTTTTTTTTTTTCTTTTCTTTCCTTCTCTCTTTCAAATTCCCCCCACCACGCACGCAACATTTTTTAACAAATACTCCTCAATTGTTTTGTTTTTTTTAAAAAAATAAAAATAGCCCCCGTCCGCTTATTTTTTATTTTTTTTTTCTACCAAGGAAATATCGCGAAAATTTTTCGGCAAGCAAGACCTCTCGATAAAGTTTTACTTTTTCTTTTTTCCTCCCCTCCCTCCTCTCCTCGGTTTATAAAAAAAATTTCAAAACAAAATTTTTTTATTCAAAGGGGGGCAGAAATTTTAAACAGACCAATTTTTAACGAACATTACAAATGTTTCAGCTCCCCGTTTCAATTTTTTTTCTTCCAGCGCAAGCCGGTAGGTCCCGCAGTCCTACAGGCTCCCGCCCCATTTCACCCACGTGGAAAAGTATAAAAAAAGGACGGGGGTTTCGCCTCGCACCACAAATCATTTTTTAGACTCTTTCCTCGAGCTGAAAACAATGTCCTGGGTCGTGGTAAAGGCGGCAAGGGGTTTTGGGCAAGGGGCGGCGCGCAAAAGCGTCACCACCGCAAGGTGCTCTCCGAGACAACATCCCAAGGTAATTACCAAGCCAGCCCATCAGGGAGATTGGGCAAGACGTGGGGGCGCGTCCAAAACGTATCTCGGGTCCTGATCTACGAAAGAAACCAGAGGTGGTCCTTGAAGGTTTTTTCCTTGGAAAAACGTTCCATCCGAGAATGCCCGTCCACTTACACCGAGCCACGCCCAAGAGAAAAGACCGTCCACTGCCATGGGACCGTAGTCCTATGCTCCTTTAAAACGTCCAGGGACGTACTTTTATACGGTTTTTTCGGTGGATAAAAACGTTTTGCCCAACTGCCCTCGGTAATGGAAAAAGAGAAAAAAAAAAAAAAAAAAAAAAAAAAGGCCCCTTTTTCAGGGCCCACACAAAATGTAAAACAAAATAGAAAATCCAAAATTAGAGTCCGTTTTCGTCCAATCGAAAATGAATCCCGCCAAAGTTTCCTAAATTGTTTCTGCCCACATAATTTGCTTTCTCTCCCCCCATAGCAGATCGATTTTTTTCAGTCCCTTTTGCAGGATTCCACTTCCACGGACGCCAAAAAAAAAAAAAAAAAAAAAAAAGAAGAGTAAAAGATACGAGAAAGGAAAAAACCCCGATATTTCTTTTTAAAAGAAAACTTTGAAATCAGTTTAGCGATGCAAAAAGTTTGTTTTGCATCATCTTTCCGAGAGATGGGCAGCTTCCAAAACCTCTCGGAGCTGCAGTTTTTCTCGGGAGTTTTCGGTTTTTTCCCCTTTTTGAATGTTTTGCAAACAAAATCTGGTCCACTGGGAAATGAACGAGTACAAAGTCCTGGAAAATCCCCCATTCAATTATTTTTTTCCGCCACAGTGATTTTTTTTTTGCTGAAAAATCTACAGGAAACGATTACAAACACACGAGAAAGAAAAAGAAAATTTTGTTTTTGGCTCTGAAAAAGAGCCCTTTTTTTTTTTTTTTTTTTTTTTTTTCAGTCCATTAACCGTTTCCCGTTTCGAATTTTATTTTCTTGCCAGTTTTTTTTTTGGGGAGCAGCCCTTTTTTTGGGGGTCCTTCCATCTTTCTTCACCTTGGGAGATTTGGGGTTTTCGTGGGTTTCGCGGCCCTTTTTTTGGGACTTTTTCGGCCTTTGCCCGCTTTTTTTTGGCAGCCGGTTTTCTTTCACGGGAGTCCTTCTTTTTTTTTCTGCAGCTTTTAGCCTTGGGCCTTTGGCAGCCTTTTTTCACGGCCCGCTTTTGGCTTTCTTCTTGGCCCGGGGGTAAGCACTTTCCTTCTTGGGCCTTCTTAGCCTTGGCTGGGCTCTTTTTTGTCCCTTTCTGGCCAGAAAGCACACTCAGCTTGAAGGATCCACTGGCCACCCTTACCCTTGGTCCTGAATGAGAGAGTTCCCACTCGCCACAGCAACTCTTTCAGATACTTCTTGATGAAGGGCGCGTGAGAACGATCCAGATCCACCCTTATGGTTTAGAGCCGATGTGCTTTCCTTAATAGCTTTGAAGAGAAGAAACCCCCCACGTTTCCTTCAGGCTCGTGGATGGCGGTCCCGTTTGAACCATTTTCAGACACTTTTGGGGATGCGACCGGAGCGGTCCTTGGGCTTTTTTCGCAGCCACTTTTTGCCTTTTTCTTAGGCGTAGGACAGCGGCTGGAGTCGCAGCAACACGGCAGCAGTTTCGTCAGACATATCGCTGGGGTATACGCTTCCAAATGAAAATGGTAAAAAAAAACGAACCAGTATTTATGGTCCTCTTGGGCCCCGCGCCCTCGTGCACTCGGCTCGACCAAACCGGCAGTACGCGCTCTGTCGGAAGGGGTGTTGGCCAGCTGCTTTGCTGTCTATAAATGGGGGCCGCCCCACCAACCACAGGTACGGAATCATTTCTGCCGCGCAGACGTTCGCCATCGAGATGGCCCGTACCAAGCAGACCGCCTCGTAAGTCAACGGGAGGCAAAGCCCCCAGAAAGCAGCTGGCTACCAAAGCCGCTCGCAAGAGCGCCCCCGCCACCGGTGGAGTTAAGAAACCCCATCGTTACAGGCCTGGAACCGTCGCTCTGAGAGAAATTCGTCGTTATCAAAAGTCCACGGAACTTTTTGATCCGAAAACTGCCGTTCCCAGCGCTTAGTCAGGGAAATCGCCCAGGACTTTAAAACAGATCTCCGTTTTCCAGAGCTCTGCCGTCATGGCTTTTGCAGGAAGCTTCCGAAGCTTACCTGGTCGGGTCTTTTCGAAGACACCAACTTGTTGCGCCATTCACGCCCAAGCGTGTCACAATCATGCCGAAAGACATCCAGCTGGCTCGCCGAATTCGGGGAGAACGCGCCTAAAGTCGGGTACAACCTGGAAGTAAAGGAAAAAAAAAAAAAAAAAAAAAAAAAAAAAAGGCCCTTTTCAGGGCCACACACAAATGAAAAATAATAACTCACCTACACCTGCACTATAAAACTGCCCTGCAAACAATGCAGATGAATTAAAGCGTGTATTTTTATTTATTTTTTTCTCTCTCTCTCCTCAGGACCAACTCCTTGCACATATCCCTTTTCCTTACCGAAAAAACATGAGCATTCGCGACTGGCCGACAGATGGCGACTCCAGACAACAAAATCAAAAGCAACTAGGAACCGTCTGCTTTCCTTTCCCTCTCGCTATTTTCAAAATTAAGAACGATTTGCATTATTGAATAACGCCCTCGTGCATTTTTGCGTCTCGGAACACGAGTGTTTTATAAAGCTTCCTTGGCAAGTTTTCCTAGCCGAGAATTCGCGAGTAGAAACCACTCGAGCTGCAGAGTCGCAAAAGGTTCAATAAGCGTTACTCAAAATTTCCCAAGCGAAGGGAAGCAAAAATATAAATCAGATTTCTGTATTTCATTCATTTGTGTGGCCCTGAAAAGGGGCCTTTTTTCTTTTTTATTTTTTTTTTTCCGTAGATCTTTTCAATCGAGAGAGGACGTTTATTGCCGTATCTTTTCTCGGGTTTCTTTTCCTTGGGAAAGCAAGACAGCTTGGGATGTGTATGGGCAATCCACACCCACACCCTGTGCGATGGTTACGGTGGTTTAACGCCAGAGGAGCAGCTTGTTCAACTCTTCGTCCGTTCTTCCTGATGGCTAACTGAAGATGAAGTGTCTAGGGGATGATCCCCTAGTCTTTCCTTGGTTGTCTCTGGCAGCATTGTGCCCTGCCAACTCGAGAACTTCAAGCAGCCCAAATACTCGAGGACTGGCGGGCGAGGCTAGACGGGAGCTCTCCCGGCACCCACTCATACCCTCCTCGGCATAGTCGTTTGCCCCCCTTCCTCAGAAGCCTGTGAATACGACCGACATGGGGAACTGAAGACCAGCCCTGGCTGGAATCGAGTCTTAGCTCTTTCCCTTCACCTGTACCGCCTTTACCACGAACCCAGACATAATGGTTACCGTTTGAGAAGAAATCTAAACGAATGCCGGGACGCCGTAAAATCGCGCCGTCCCCTAATTTATATGGGCCGCCCTGATTCGCCGAGCGCGCTTTCGCGCGAGCCAAATCGAAACCCTGCGTTCGTCACGAGCTCGGAGCGCATCGCCCAAGGCCTTCGGTTTAGGCGGGGGCATCGATTAAACGACGCAGAAATAGTCTCGGGGGATTCCATTGTTTCTTCGGAATTATAGTGAGAACAATTCTAAAAAGCGTGCTCTAACGAAACCATCCACAAGAAAGCAGGGCGTCGAAACTTTCCCA
>JAWZYV010018508.1:0-27944 GCA_038373885.1 Cheiracanthium punctorium
GAAAATGGTTGTTTACATTTTGCAGGAATTGAAAAATCAGGATTATTTTTTTATTTATTTATTACAAATTTAATCTCTGTTATAAAAATGTTGGCTGTGTACCCGTTCTTATTCAAGCGGAGCAGAACTGCGCAGTCGTTTCACTCATTACCTGACATCACGATGGCTAACCTATAGTTGAAAAACAAAACAAAATCTGAAACACTTTCCTATTTTAAATACGCATTACCAGTTATATATTAAGAGCATATCATAATCCATGCGTCGGCCTTATTTTCCTTTCTTGCTTCACTACGTTTGGAAGTGTATCATTATCCATAAGTAGACTCTTATTGCTTTTCTTTTCTTCATTACGTTGGAAACGTTTACCATAGCTCATTTATCGATGCTTTATTCCATTACGTTGTAAAGTGCGTTATAATCCATGAGTCAGCCGTATTTGTCTCTCTTTTTCCGTAGAACACTCCTTCAGAATTGAAATCTTATAAATAAAAATGAAATTCTGTTTGTTTGTTTGTTTGTTTGTGGATTTGAGTAGTATACAAATCCACAAAAATGGACCTATCAGCCTGAAATTTTGCACAGATATGTAAAATAATATAGAATAAATCATAGTCCACTTTAAAACTTTGAAAGTCCACCCGTTCCCGGAATTTAAGAGATTTTTTATGTTCTCCACGCAAAAACCTTTCCGTAATTGTAACCCCTGTAGTGAAAAAAGTGTGAAATAAGGATCGTGGTTGCCATGTGCGGCGATTTTGCCGAATAAGATGTTTTAAATTCTCAAAGTAAAAATAAAAGAATAATAATGATTTTTTTTTTGTTAGTTTATATTCGTAAGGTTATTTTTTTAAAATTATAATATCGTGTGCATGGGAAAACAGAGCAGGAATGAAATGTTTTATACGCAAAACAATAAGAATTGAAGATTTCCGAGGCTAATATGTAATTTTTTTTTTAGTTTGGCAAAAAAATAAAATGGCTCAAATGCTGATTTTGAGAAAGTGAGTTCTAGCGGTTTGCACAGTTTTCGGCTTGGCGCAATTTATTGAGAGCTTAAGGAAATAGATTTTTAAAAGCAAGTGCAAACATTTTATTAGAATACAGCGTTAAATTTTAATGATCCGTGAAGAAATAATGCAGTTATTAAGGGATTTCAAGCGATCTATCTTCAGAATTCTCGCCAATTGAGTACATTGATTTAAGTTGGGGGAATTCCGCCAAATTTCAGAAAATTGAAATCTTCTCATTTAGTACATCGCAGTAACGATGAATAAAACACGTTATAGTTGATAATTAAAAAAAAAATTGGTTGTATTAAGGTATTCCCCTTTTCAAATAAATGTGTGCTTTACTTTTTGGCGGCCGAACCATTTCCCATATTGATTGCTGCTAAGTCAATGCTTCAAATGATTTCCTGAAAAAACTCTTGCAAAATGACGTATGTTGGCACTTTGGCGAGGCTTAGATTTGAAACTGGATTTTATTTGAGACTGGGATATATAATGATACTGGTTATAGATAAAAATGAATGTCGGTATGTGTGTATCAGGTTGAAAAACTCCAGCACCGTTGCACCATGAAATTTGGTTCACCTAAGGTTTTTATCATTGAGAAGCTTTTTATGCTATCCGTTTTCCTCTAACTTGCCACTAGGTGGCGCAGCAGAACGTCGAATTCTATTCCGTTTAGCCGTTTACTATGCGAATATCGTCCAACCGATTTCGATGAAATTTGGTACACGCGGATATTAGAACACGGAGAATATTTTTCAGTATCCATTTTGCTGTAACTTGCCGCTAAATGGCGCTGCAACACATAAACTTCTATACCGTTCGACCGATCGGCATAAAATTTCTTATACTTACACATTTCAGCACGAAGAATATATTCTAACTGTGTTCCTTTTGATGTTACTCACCACTTGATGGCACTGCAATGCATTATTATTTTAACTCGCCACTAGATGACGCTGCAGCAGGCCAAATTCTTGACCATTCAAACGGTCACTATGAAAATCAGTATACATAGCTATTTGAACAATGAGAATATTTTGGCGTTATCCATTTTGCTATAACTCGCCACCTGACGGCGCTGTAGCAAATCATTACTTTAATTAACCACTAGATTGCGCTACAGGGTATCACTTCTTGACTGTGCAACTGATCGCTATGTAAATAGGTATACATAGATATTTGAACACGGGGAAGAGTTTGGCGCTATCCATTTTCCTATATAATTTGCCACTAGATGTCGCGTCGTCAGGGCTGTCCAGCCGATCGTCCTGAAATTTCGTATTCTTTGATATCTGAATGCGAAGATTATTTCCGCCGTATCCGTTTTGCTAAAACTCTCCACTAGATTGCGCTACGCCGCATGGCCTTCTGCACCGTACAAACGATTGCCTTGAAATTCGGTATGCATGGTTATTGAACACAATATAAAGCGATATCCATTTTGCTACATCTCTTTATTACAATAAATAGTAATCCCCACAAATCGTAATATCAAAAAGTCCATTCATTCCCGTGCGAAGAACGGGTACTTCAGCTAGTCTATAATAAAATCGCCGGACTGAAACTATTGTACAATCTTCATGAGGCATATTCTAATAATGCTTCATCTTTATTTGCACCAATGTTGACCCCTGTATACAGGGCTTAATTTCTAGCAAAAGAAGTACCGGAGCCCGATTATTCTCGAACTTGTGCTCATATACAGCGGCGTACTGTAAGTCCGAGCTACCCCTTCAGTACGGGGTTGGTAGAACAGTCAATTAAAATAATAATTCAAATATTTTCCCCTGTAATAGTATTTAACATATTTTTATTATTTCATGGCACAGTTGATACGTATATCACTGAAAATGGTAGACGGCCGAAGTGTGAAGGTCCCGGGTTTGGTCCCATCGCGCGGCTGTCGATCTAACGGTCTGGAGTTTTGGTAGGTTTTCTCCAGCTTCGAAGTCGCAGATAGATCGGCTTCTGGTAAGCTGACTGAAATCGGTTTGAGGATGCTAGAATTGGTTTGAGGAGAAACGTATCCTGTGTGGTGTGCCTGTTAAAATCGATGTGTGTGTGAAAAGCGTAAAAATGACAAATTAATATGTAATGGTGAGCCCAATATTCATGAGCTCCGTTTGGTTTTGCCTAATATGTAAAAATTCACTCAAAAAAAGAAGTACCGGAGCTGAGCTCCGGAGAGCTCCGGCCCAAATTAAGCCCTGCCTGTATAGATACTAATACCCCATTAACAGTAACTGTAATCAGCTAAAGGGTTTTAGCAATATCTCGCTAAATATAGAAAATGTCGCCAAACTGGGCTCAGTTTTGGCGATTAATTTTTGGCACCAAGTTTGGAAATAAATCGCCAAAAATGGCAACTTTTGACTTTCACTACCCCTTTCTATCTGGCAACCCTTTAAAAGTGATTCGTCATATCTTGAGTAGACAAAAAATCTGTGTATGAAATTTACAGCACTCAAGTGCTAAAAATTACTTTTTAAGTTTTAAAGCTCGCTTTGTGGATCTTAGTAACTGTTTTTTTTCTCAAACGGTTTAGAGTTCTACTGACTGCAGACGAAACTTTTTACGTATTAGCTTACCCACTATTCGCCTGTATTTTTTACAACAGACGATATAGCATCAATAGTCAGGCCTGTCGAGAGACCAACTCGGGCCCGGAGTGTGGATATCTGCCGGGCCCTCCTCCCCCCCCCCCCTCCCCCAAAAATTATTCACATTGTAAAATACAAATAAACTGCTTTTTTTTTTACACTATCTGGCATTTACACATTTTAGTTTAAAAAAGACGCTTTCATTAAATAGTTTAATGTTGGTCTTTATAATACGAATAATTGGATTTTTTCTTTACAAAATTAAAACTATTAAAGATTAGCTTTTCTCGTTTTTTTTGAGGCGAAAGTATCAATAATAATTTTAAAGTCTAGTTCTTTCACTTGTGAAGACTCAATATAAAGAGTTCCTAAACTGGAAGTACGTGTTTGTGTCGAACAAGGGCGGTGGAAGTTTTTTATTCTCTTCAGCACACTGAATGGACGCTCAGCACTAGCAACCGAAACGGGTAAGGTACAAAAAATACGCAACGCTGTGCAAATGTTTGGAAAAGTGGCATCGAGATTCTGAGAAGAGAGTTCAGTAGTCCAAATGGTGAAAGGCTCTTCACAAACGCTCGCATCCCGTAGGGGGGACGTAGAGCATTTGCAAGGAGGACGCCAGAAAAATAGACAAAGAGCAAGCGATAATACATGTTTTGAAAAACTTATTCATTCATCTTATTCATTCTCATTTTTACTCAAAAACATACCCATTTTCACATAAAATGTTTGTTCAAACTTTACCGATAACGTCATTTTTTAAAACAGGCGACTAAATTGTTAGGTTGAGCCTGTAGGTAATGTGCAGAAATTTGTATACAGACCCAATGCAGATAAAAAGCCTTTATTAAGAAAGTGCGATTCCAGAAAAATCTGCAGGTGTTAAAAACCGTTCATTAGTGACCACCTGAAGGTCGACTAAAAACATGCGGAAGAATTTAGCACAAAAGTTGCGTCAGGAGTTTAATAAAAGCAAGTCTCAAAAAATATACGGAATTGAACAGAATAAGGGATAATGTTGGAAGGAATGGAATTCATGCACGTGCAAAAGTCATTGATATCATAGAAAAGTGTACTTCAGCTAAATGTCAGGACAGGAAATTTATTAATAATTTTAAGCGTTGCGCTCGGAAGAGTTAAAAGAAATCTTGGTGAAAGTCGAACATATAAATTTCATCTTTTGGCGTTCTTTGAAAAGAGTGGGAAAAACGAATGTCCGCTAGCTAGAAATCATTTTTGTGTATCGCGGGACGCCTTGCAGTTTTACAATAGAGTAACCGCGAAAGAGGGGGAATCATTGAATGCATATGACCTGTTGTGGTCAGGGCGCAATTTGCGGGAAGCTTTTGATGTTGGTCGGTGAGAATTCGTAGGCAAAGCTTCAGAAAAGGAAAACATATAATAAACATCAAGGGGAGAAAAATTGAAAATAAAATTTAAGAAAAACATGGAGGTGTTGGCGATAAGGCTGTAAAATCCAATGAGAAAGTGTGAGATTTGAGGAATGACCAATGGCAAGTTAGAGAGAGGTAAATTTCGGGCAAAAGAGTTAGTAACTGGTCGGTTTAGGAGAATTAGGAGCCACAGAGTGGCTAAACTAATTATTTACGAGTTTAGGGAAAAAATGGAGGACGAAGATTTGAGCAAAACTGGATTGCACAGCCAGAGAAGATAGATTTCCACAGATTTCAGCAGATTCCACAGATTTTTGCAGATGTTATTAGATTTGGAGATTTTCAGTAGATTTTCTCAGATTTTTTCAGATTTCTCAGAGTTTCTAAGAGTTTGAGATTTTTCATCGTTTGCAAAGGTTTTCTTAGTGTATTAATTTTTCGTCGTTTAAGAACTTTCAGAATTTTATTTATGTGATCCTCATTAGTGGATATTTAAATAAGTGTGTTAAAAAATAAAACTAAAAGATGACCATCCCTTCTCTGCACCGGATTACAGGTAAATCCAGTTGCCATCAATCAATTGAAGAGTGACAAATTTGTAATAATTAATAATATTGTTTATTATTGCTAAAGTAGTTAGAATGTGTTTTGGTAAACAATAATAATTTAATTGTTCTAATTAAGCCATTTTCGAGATCAGTTTAAATATTTTTTTGTAAATGTAAATAAGATTTTTATATTTAATAAATGTTTGTTATAGTTAATATTTTAAATCCATTTATTTCTTTCCTCAGAAAACACAACGCAATATCACATTTTATTTTATACTTATTTAGAACAGTTTAAATAACTTTATGAGTTAAAATAAATTACCGATGGGTCTTTATAACAATGAATCCAATTATTTCATATCTTATTTCACGGCCAAACTAAGGTTTAAATTATTTCATCTATTTATTACATGTTTTAATATGTCACGCATCGTAACAAAATGTTCACTGTTGAAAAATAAAAAACTGAATATTTGCTGAAAAATATGGAGAGGGGGGGAAGGCGCGACGTTTTTGACGACAAGAACATTTTGGGGATGAATGAATTTTCTCGCGCTTGGAAATTATCAAGTTTGCACCTACCGGCCTGGAGTTGTCATGGTGATTCCCCGTGTATGAGAGCACAAAGGGTGGTGCGTTTGTCCCTCCCCCAAAAAATAAATAAATAAAAGAGAGTACATGACGTCATCAATCCTGTTTTGTTTAGGGCCTCGTCTCGTCTTTACTTATTCCAGTCGGTGTTGGTTTTCGCGAATTCTATTTCTGTCTATATAGAAATTTTTTTTAAGTTTAGCCCTGGCTTAAATTAGATTAAAAAACTAATAAAAAAAGATTAAAAAACTTACTGCCAAATAACATAATAAGCAAATCAAAATAAAAATAATGTGCAAGCTATTATAAAAAATATACATTCTATGTAGATTACTTCGTTGATCAATAATGCACTATCTGCAATTATTTAAATTTGTATTTGAAGGTTATAGAATAACTTCTTCAAATCTTTTCATTATAATCTGACACGCTTGTAACCAAACTGAAATGTATACTGTGTTAATTCGTTTTAATTTTTCGATGCTATTGAAAATGCTGCAGTTATAATTTCACAGTTTAGGGTGAGATGCATCAAAAACCTTATTTAAATAATGCAATATAGAATTTTTTGTACAATCTTCTCGGCTAATTCAGGTGGAAACTATTAGCTAGATACTGCAGCAGAAAGCGAAAATATTGAAATTTTACCCATCTGTAGTTGTATATTATGCCAAATATTTTTCATTCATTTCATGAGAAGCATTCTTATTATTGAAAAGCTATTTCATAAAGACGGAATATAAGAGAAAGGTGTAAAATTTCCTCATACATTACTACTGCTTCACACATACAAGAAAAGAAACATACCTACTTTTTTCCTAATTTATTTCTCGTTTAATTGAAAGGTTATAATTAAAATTGTTCGGAATTAAATATAAGTTCAAATTCAAATATTTTTGCTTTATACTTCTGTTTAAAGAGCAGAGATATTATTGTTTCGAGAGAAGCATATAATCTTATCTTAAGAATAGTACAGTGCAGTAGCAGATCCATGGGAGGGACTAGGGGGTTTCACTGCCCCCCCTCCGAAAGAGATTGCAAAAGGGTAAACATTCTGCTTCATTATACACTTTAAACAAATCAAATGATATTTTTTATAACTTAGCCCCTTCCCCACCCCCCCCAAAAAATTATATTGGTTTAGACTAAAATTTTATTTTATTGTACACTAAGAGCCTCCGGCGACCAGTTGGTTCACCATTTTAATAAATCTTGTTCGGAGAGAACCCTGTTTCTCACCGTCTTCTACGGCACTGAAATTTCTCAGATTCCGAATGGAATTAAAAATTAAGATGGCTACAAACAAGGGCGGCTCTTGGCCTAACGATAAACCCCTAGGGTAAGGGGCTCTCCCTGCTAACGTAAAAATGACGCCCCCTGCTCTACTTAGTTTTTGAGTTCGAAATGACGCCCCTTCGAAGCCGGCGCCCCGATGCGATGCTTACCTTTCTTACCGTGTCGGACCGCCCTTGGTTACAAAAATAAGATGGTTTAATGATAGAAATCTACAAAAAGGTACATATTATTTTCGTCCTATATTGATTCTGAAGAGCTTCTGGATATATCGGCCGTTATCAAAAAAAAGAAAGAAAATCTGGAACACTTTCAAATTTTAAATACTCACTAAAGTGCTATATATTAAAAGTGTACTATCATGCGTCTTCCATATTTTCTTTCTTTATTCCATTAAGTTGGAAAACGTATCATTATGCATGGGTGTGATTAAACAAAATTAAAATTGATATCTCTAACATCCTTTTTCTGGATGTAAAACAATTGAAATAGAATGGGAAAAAACTGCGCAGAAAAATTCACAATTCGAAATGAATAGAAGTTTCAAAAACTTATTCAGGTGTATTTTTTATCCAGGAGTAGCAGACGATAAAATGATTTTATTTATTAAAAACTGCGGACTTGCCAGTGCCGGATCTAGGGATGGGCATGTCGGGGCTCCTGCCCCGGGCGCTGCTAGCAGAGGCTAGCAGAGGCGCTGCTAGCAAATCTTCTCTGAGACAAAGAAAACTTGACAAAATATTGGATGGAAGTGGCGCCAAAAAGGTATCTTGCCCCGGGCGCCTGTTCTGCTCGGTCCGCCACTGAAGTTTGCGCAATATGTCGATTGCTCTGTAAAATAAAATCTCAACTGTATTCTTTTTTCCTTTTTTTTAATAAAAGATAGTCTTTTTTTGTATATCATAGGAACAGTGGGTTTTTTTTTCGCGCAATAAAAAGAAGCCTATATGTTAATCCAGGACTTTAAAACTGTTCTTATTCCAAATTGCATCCAAATCCGTCAAACCGTTTCAGCGTGAAAGAGTAATAAGCATACATACTAACATTGACATTTACATATAAGTAGAATTTTGATTAGGTGAAATAAGCTTTTTTCAAAACTTAGTCCCTCAAAAAAAAAAAAAAAAAAAAAAAAAAAAAATCTGAATCCGCCACGTGTACAGTGCATACCAACGTACCACAAAATCGGCTTGAGGAGATAATTATTCAGTTTTTATCCTATATTTAGATCGATTCATTGTGACCTATAAATGCTGTCTTTAATAAGTAAAGTCGATTTTCCCACCTCCTTTAGTAAACTTCAATTCGAAACGGCCATTGTGCCTTTTAGCAGTTTCATTAGTTATACATGAAATTAATAGACCAACAAGTAATGAAAATTTAATTAGAAAGTATTGTTACTTTTGAGTATTGTTTCGTCTGAAATATTTTGATAAATTAATGTCTTTTTACTTTCCGAACATGTACCATGTAAGGAAAGTATTGTAATCATGAAAAAATTCGACTTCGAGATTTTGGTGCATTTACACGTTTTGAGATCTTCTGAATTCATTTATCCATTTTTACGAGATGTATGTACGTGTGTGTGTGTGTGTGTGTGTGTGTGTGTGTGTGTGTGTGTGTGTGTGTGTGTGTGTGTGTGTGTGTGTGTGTGTGTGTGTGTGTGTGTGTGTGAGTGAACACGAAAGCTCCTGAACGGAGCATTCGATTGAGCTCAAATTGGATATATATGTCATAAACCAGCGTCGCAAGACCGGTATTAATTTGGATGTGTATAGGACTTATAGTTTTTCTACAGGGCTACGACAAAGATTTCTTTTACATTCTGGCCTATGGGGGGGGAAATTCTTGAAAGTGCGCTAGCGTTTAAACGGTACCTTCGATTGAGCTGAAATTGGGTATATATGTTATAAATAACCATCTTAAGACTGGTATTGATTTTGGTGTGTATAATACTTATAGTTTTTCTACAGGGCTACGACAAAAATTTCATTTATATTATGGCATAACGGCATATGGGGAGAAATTCTTGAAAGTGCGCAAGCGTTTAAACGGTGCATTCGATTGAGTTTCAATTTGGTATTTTATATAGAATGTTTCCTAATGATAAACTCTTAAATATGAAATGAATTCTTATTAGTTTCTCTAAGGATTAAATTAGATTCTGCAAAAAACGAAGTAAAAATTGTAGAGAGGATTTCCTACACTAGAAGAGATTCAAACATTGTGTCGGATTCTTTTGTGCCTTAATTTTAATGAATGCGGATGGCGTTTAATTTCAGAGTAATTAGAAAGACAAAAGGCTCATTGTCTACACTACAATAACGACGATGACATTTTAATATTATGTAGAAATCGGTGTGTTACAATGAAATATCTTCAGGATACAAACATCACTAAGTTTTTTTTTGGAACATCACATCCGGTAATCGAAAGTGGTAGAAAGAGAGTATTGCATGATTTTAATAACGTAACTGCATCTTATGGATAGTTGGTTTATTTGCCAGGAGATGACAGCCCGCGTCACCGAATGTGTCATTTAGAGCTACATGTGCCCTTCTTGCTGAAATATGGATGCTTATTTAGACTTCTGAATATCGGCTCTCGTCGGGAACGGCTGGCGACCGTCGAGAAAACTTCCGGAATGACGGATTTAGGCATGAAACTATAATCCTTGTTTGAAACTATAATCCTGTGTATATAAATCCTTGTTTTCGAAAATATTTTCAAAAAAAAAATGACCGGCTTATTTTATAGGTCACACAATTTGGATTCCAAAACCATTTTATGTTTGTTTCTACGATAACTAGAATCTAAGTTATACAAGAAATAATGAACCGGAAGGATAGGATTTTCTACAGTATTAAAATTTTTAAAAGCATTTTCTGAAGTGTATTTTTAGTAAATTTTCCATACGATAAATGCCACATAACGTGCTTAAAATATGGACTTGAAATTCTGTGGGATATTTTGATCATTACTAGATGTGCTATGAAGCAGAATATAATATTTTTGTGTTCATTTATTGATTTTATAACCATTTCTTTCTTAAAAAAAAATGCTTTTTTTTAAAGAAAGATACAGAGTTTTCATATAAAAATTGTAATATTTTCATAACTATTAGAAGTTTCACAAATCTTTTAGTGCATAACACAGATAAATATGTCAATTATGTACTGCATAAATATTATTTACAAATATTTATTTGAATTGGTTACAAGCGGTGTGGCGTACTTGCAATTATTTACCAAAATTTCTCTTAACTTTGCTAATCCAACTACTTAGGCTACTAATCCAACGCCTTAACCACCTCATGGATGGTTTGAATAAATTCGCCTGAAAACTGATGGGGGGGGGTTGGCTTTCAAGGAGTCTCTAAATATGGGTTTTCCTCTGCCAAAATCGAACTTGCTTGTCTGGGATTTGGGGAGTTAGTTGCATGTGATCCAGCGATCTAATCTATGTCACTCTATTACAAAATAAATACACTATTAAGATTATTTTACTTGAAAATCATGCAACTTTTAAGCAGTTTTAAAAAAAAAATTATTTGAGCTAGACTCGGAAAAATTTAGAATGTCTCTTTACAAGTTGCACTTGTGAACTGACATTGAGTGTGAACCTATAAGGGTTAAGAAATTGTCAGAAAAAAAATGCTAGACATACGGAATTTCGCGATATTTCCAAAAACAGTTAACTCTTCGGTCCATTTTTGAAGGCAATTTTAGTACTTAAGATTTTTTTTTTTTTTGGAAAGTTGCTTGAGACATACAGTTTTACTGTTAATGTCAGTCTAGTGCTTAGGGTGAAGAATCATTGTTAATTTTTTTTTGAGGGATTAACATCTTTGGTTCGCTTTTATAGCTGTTCGAAAGTCCTGGGAGGACGATCACTCCTCAGGTAGAACAGCGTTAACCCCTTAAGCCTCGTAAAAATCACAGGCTATGCTTTCTCCCTCTATTTCTCGTGCCCGTGATATTGCTGGGATATAGTGTTCAAATGTTATGCGCCAGAAAGGGTAAGAGCATTTCAATTCTTATGCAGAGATTTTTTTTTATATCTCAATTTACACAGCAGCTGACAATACCGAATTATTTTTAACTTAATTCGGAGATAGTTTATTTTTAAATAAATGGTAGCAGTACTCAAATGCGTGTGTTTGTGGTATGCATTGTACAATCTTGGCTAACTTTTTTTCTTATTCAAAGAAAACTTTACAAGTATTTATTTATTTCACAAAGTAAGTTTCACAAAATACCACTTTAGGGCTTAAAACATATATTTAATGATTCCCTGATTACTAGAAAACACCTTTCCTAGAAATTTAACTTTTTACTTTGTTTCGCGCTAAAAAAAATGTCCAGAGCCTTAAATGAATACATATACATTACCTGCACTTATTTTTATACAATTTTCTGGAATAAAAAAAAAATTGGAACTTTTATGACCGTTTTCTTGAAAAAATAAGACCGTTAAGGGGTTAACAATAACTGAATATGTCACATATTTTTATGCTGCACATCCCCCTCCCCGAAAAAATGCAATTGATTTCGAGGTTTCTGAAGTGATTTAGATTCATATCTAGTGTCCAATTTTTAGGATTTTTTTTTTTAATTTCCAAAGTTTCTGCTCAATTTTATTTTCCCGCCAAATGTCGCCGTAAATGCTACGAATCTCACTCAAATGCCTTTGGGAGCGAATAAATATTCTTTTCACGGATGAAAAACACATGTCGCTGAAGTCAACCTTTTGACTTTGATTCACGTTCGCTGTTATGTTATGTCACTCTTAAATCCATCAGACAACAGGGAAAGTTGGAGGGATTTCACGGATGAATTCTCATTCATGCAACCAAACATTACAAGACGCTGCAGCAGGAAGCGAAATATCGCAAATCATAATGCCACAAATGATTCCATTGAAGAACAAAATAGTGTGTTTCATGGATATAGTATAGAATTCGTGGAAAAGTTACTAGAGGAAAACACTCCGATGAGTTGAGAGAATTTCTTACTCACAATGAACATTTAGAGGAAAAGTGGCATTTGTCGCATGATTATCCTCATCATACAGGAACTTTTTTTGAATTTTCGTGCGAATAATTCGTACGTTATAAAAAGGACAGACGAATTTTTAAATTACACGCTTTCCAAAAGGTTTATCCTTTCTTGACTCCTAAGTAACGTTTTTTAAACAAACGTGGAACAATTTCTTTTATGTTCACCTTTTCTATAAGTACTGTTATTTATGCGTTAAGAAGGAAATTTTCGCATTTAAAGTAGTTCTTGTTTTTCCCTCACTTATCCATGATCTCGCTTCTGGTATGAAGTTTACAATTTAGTCTAGGTTTATCAAAGGCTAACTTTTCCGTTTTTAAATGATTCTTGGAAAATTTCCGGGCATATTTAGCTTTAATATTTGATGCGAGTCCGTTCACGGAGCTACATGCTTCGTTTAAAGCACTCGATAGTAAGTAAATAATTCGAAATTAGAAAAAAAGCCGAACAGGCAGGGTAGAACAGTCATTAAAATATGTAAACAGACACAGTTGGAAACGAAAAGTTCGTTATATTGCAAGCTAAAAAGAAAAATCATCCCGGGTAGCTCAGTCGGTAGAGCTTTAGACCTTTAACTTAACGGTCCAGGGTTCGAGTCTCTGTTTGGCAGAACTCTCGGTCGTTGGTACTCAAGTGGTTAAGACGTTGGACTCGTAGCCGGAAGGTTACATGTTCGATTCCGACGTACCACTAGAAACCCCCGTGTACATACGGTGTACGTGCACTTTAAATCTGTGGTTCCGAAAGGTCTCTAGACGATCGCTAGAAGTTTCCGGGGGGTGCCAATATTCAAAAGTCCCTCCTCACTTCCTGATGAAGATCCAAACTGTGGCGGGAAACTCCGGGAAGGACGTATGTAGCTCTAAACGGCATAGTGAGAGTTGTAGGTATATCTAGTAGAATAAAACTAAGGATGGACGCGAGACGATTTTTTGCGAGACGAGACAGACATACTTAACATTACGATATAGGGATTTTGCGAGATGAGACAAAGCTTTTTGGCTGTTTTGCGAGACGCCAATTTTGAGAATGATACTATAAGATACTATAGGAACGGCCTACCTATTTGGTTTAAAGCTTGTTTTAGTTCCTGAAGTGTCCTACTGTCCTGCTGAACCCTAGCCGCAGGCTTAAGTCCAGCAAGCAGCGGTTTCCACCATATTTATTTTTTTACAGCCCAATTTTTGGATTACAATTGGTAAAATACATCAGTGTTATACAATATTAAAGCAGTTAGTTTACAATGGTTTACAATAGCTCACTATAATGTTCTTAGTAACATTTGACCATATATACATATATAAAACACGTTCCTTTTTTTTTCAATTTTAAAAGTTCAAAAAAAATGTAAATAAATATCTAAAAGTAAAAAATAGTCTTGAAAATGATAAACTTTCAAACTAATTTTGAAAAATTTAAACATAAATAAATATCTCGAATAATCAAATTTGGGGTTTAGAAAGAAGTGTTTTTTTTTTTTTTTTTTTTTTTTTTTTTTTTATTCTAACGAAATAACAGCAGTATCAGATTTTTATGTCAGGAAATAATGTAAATAAATTCATAATTTTAAGAAACTGTTCTACTTAGAGCTTTTACTTGGTGCTTTCAGAATGAAGAGATATACTCTAGTTCCCGAATATCGTAGTACGACTGATAGTAACATATTAATACAATTAGCAGAGAATCCTTCTAAACGGTGGCCAACATATAAAAAAATAATTAAAATGAGTGAAAGTAATATTCTATATGTTTTTAATTCAATAAAAATAAAAATAAAAGTTTCAAAATCGGAAACTTTTATACAGCCTCCCGGTTCTCTAAACTGGATAAAACTGTCGAAATATGTAGGTGCACCAGACAGTAATGTAATTGTATTGAATTCGTGTTTTTACATTAAATACGAAAAAAAATAAAGTTTTCACAAGTTTTAAATGATAAAGCAGTTGTGCTTAAACAATGGATTCTTGTTACATTTTAATGCAAGAATTCTATAGATAACTACAGATCTTTTTTTTTTCTTTCAAGTAACGCGCGAAAAAAGTAGAGGGTAGTCGCTTACCGTTCTTGGAGTCCGAATTTCAAAATGTCTCGGAAATGATTTTTTAAGTATTCGTGTTTGTTGCGTTTTATAGCAAAAAAATTATGGTTACCTCTTTTTTATTCCTTTGATTTGATTTGATTGATTATGGCTGATTATCAACTCGAGGGATCCAGGACGAAAGGGGGTGCCCTCCATGAGGTCTTTCTAAGGGGTCCTAACCCGTATTTACGCTAAGTTTCGAAGAAAACCACGGAAAACTACGAACGGCTAGGCCGGCGGACGCGGCCTGGGTTTGAACCAGGTACTTTCTGTCTCCCAGTTGAGAGCGCTATGCACTCGGTCACTGGTCTGCCTTTTTGAGATAGATGGATATGTGAAAAGGAAGCCTTGGAACTGTACATAATGAATTTGGGAAAATCCTCGCTTATCAAGCGCCTATGTAACAAAAATTACATACTGGGTTTCCGAAATTAAACAGCCCTATTTTAAAGTTGTCTTTCGTTAAGGAAGTTAAGAAATTTTGTATAGGACATAATGAAAGTATGGGAATTTGTTGAGCGAAATAAAAAAAAATTAGTTCAAATTCTCGCCACCAGGGGGCCACTTTCCTGATACATGGACTCTCTGGTCCACAGACCTCAATCCATGCGACTTTTGGCTTTGGGGGAGTTTAAAACATTTGGTAAGTCGTGATAATCCTTTGCCTGATCTTAAAGGCAGCATTTCACAGCAGTGGAACATGCTCTATTACGATTCCAGATGGGAAGCTGAATGTGTAATTCATTTAAAAGAAGCGTCCTCTTGTGGCGAACATTTGAACTAGCTTTTTAATTCGCTCAAACAAAACCCCATACCTTCATTATGTCCTACACAAAATTTCACAACGTTCTCAACAATGATTTCGTCTATAGACAACTTTAAAATGGGGTCGTTTAATTTCAGACTCCCATGTATTTGACAAATTTTGTATTATCGGCTTTGGTAGTATTGGCTAATGTAAAAATTATCAAAATAGCTCACAATCAACTATGCAATAGACTTTATAATAGAAATACGTAAATAACCTGAGAATTTTTTTTTTTTTTTTTTTTTTTTTTTTTTTACTTTTTGTTCGAGATGATGTTAACTGATTTTGTTGTAAAATGGCATACAAGTCAGAAATAAATGATTTAGATTTGTGACAACTTCTTTTATTCACATTATTATTTACATTTTGTTTATTTTAAATGAAGACATGGTATATGTAGAGTTAATAAATTTAGATAGTATTTTTTTTCACCTTATTTGGCAAATGGAGACCATTATGACATTTTTTACGAATTGTTTTGAGTGTTCCTGCAAATTATGCTGGATGCATGAATTTTAGCTTATGCTACTCAGGAATAGTGTAGCTTTCAACAGAAAAATCTTTAGAATCAGTTCAATAGCTACAGAAAAGTCCATACAGCATAATGTACTAGAATTCTTTTGAATGTCCCTGTAAAAGAAGTATTTATGCTACATGCATGAAAGATAGCCTATAATTCTCAGGAATAGTGAAGCTTTCTATCAGCGAAAAAAGTTTTCAAATCGGTTCAGTAGTCATACAGATTCTCACACAGCGTAATGTAATTCTTATGAGTGCCCCTGTAAAAGAACTATTTGTTAAAAATGGAAGATACATTTGTGATATATGCGGGATAAGTTCAATTTTCAATATTGCTACAGTCGATTAAACTTCTAAAAGTAACGCCGAAATGCCCCATGCAAGTCAAGGAATGTCCCAAATAGGGAGGTACTTTTTGGCATTTTTCTTGGAAACAGTTTTACCTTCAAAAGATGTTTTTTCATAATATGAAACTACTAGGTTGATACTACATTTCCATGCCAATAGTTCTCCTGTGGGAAGTCGGTGCCAGCTATACCAAGCCTTCGAAATTGCACAAATTAGCGTTAAGGACCATATTTGGGGCCTCGTACCGAGGGGCCCTCAAAAATTTTTAACATTGGATTTACTTTATATGAAGATGTATAACTGCACTTTGGAAAAAAAAAATTTCTGTATCACGTCCGAGCCAAGATTTAAAACATTCTTAAAAACTGTACTTTTTATGAAATTGAGAGTATTTGGAGGTTCTGACTATTTTCGAATGAATTTTCAATTTCAGATTTTAACATCCAAGGTATATTGCCAGATAAAAGAAAAAATTTACTGAAGCACCTAAGTGGCAAAAATGGCCTTAAATTATCTCCAAAACTCCAAAACTAAATTAGGTAAATCAAAAATATTTCAGATTTGTCCTTTCCTTGAGTAAGGCAACACAAGAAAACAAAATTCATTAAATTCTGAGATGGTGATGGAAACTTTTTTTTCTTTTTTTGCCTGATTTGCTCTTGCTATGCCTCTTAATAAAACGTTTTCTTTCTCAAGTTGAAATTGAATAAAATTAATCATACAAAAGTTCTTTCAGGTACGTTTAAGGTACACCACAATAAAAAAAATTAGACGATATAGGAGTCTCTTTTAACGTGTTACAGGGAACCCGATGGCAATTTTTTTTACCGTGTGTTATGGATCCGTGTTGTATGGACCCGTGCTATAAGGGGAGCTACTGTTTCTTCTATAACGAAATTTGCTCGTGTTCTATCACCCCATAAAGTTTTGGCCACTTTTTTCAGACTCACCCTACATATGTATACAAACAGTATACCACAGATATTGCATGACAAGGGTGCCGTGAGAAAATTCTAATTATCTTATGTGTTGCGCGATTTGGATAAGTTGGGGAATCCCTGAGCTAGATGATGAGGAATATTTTGTTACCTTTTGTTGACATGCACCTCGTTATTATTGATAAAACTACGATAATTCGGATATAATTAACGCAAAACAGAAAATAAATGCTTTTGAAAGCAACACTGTGTAACAATTTCATAACATCTATCATAACAACCATTATATAACATCCAGAAAATGAAAGACAACGATGATGCATGCTTAAAGTGTACTGATTTCACAAGGTATGCGTCTTGTGGGATTATAAAAATCTAGAATCTTCAACAAAATGGGATGACAAAGACAGAAAATAAAACAATAGGCAAATGCAATCTATGAAGATAATTCTTGAGACTAAGGCATAACTAGATAGTTTGGCATGTGGCAAACAATTAATAAAACTAATTTTTGGGTGATTCAATAGTTTATTATACTTAAAAAAGCAGGCAGAGCATAAAAGTGGAACAATGCTCTAATATAGAGGATGTAAAACATGGACCTAGGCTTTTATAAATATTGATTATAGACGTATACAATAAGTTACAAAATTACGTAAAATTACAGAATTTAATGCCATAGATTAAATTTGAGAAGATTAAATCTAAATAAATATAAAATTGAAACTATTATACTTCAACCGTATAAAAAAAACCAATTAGTAAAATGTGTCCCCATACATTAACACATTAACTAAGTAATATAGGAAATTCCAGCTTTCGATCATAAAATGGCTCAGAAATATGTTTAAACAAGGTTTATGGAGCCATACAATATCAATAATATCAAAAGCATTAGGAATTTATACAAACATTGTCCTCTTTCGTAATGTGTGTACAGCCCCTGTAACGCAACCTTCTGATTTCTTATTTTTCTCTTCGGGAGCCGTTGTGAAAAGTGGTTTAAGTCAAAATATATTTATTTTCATATCTCTGAGACTATTATGATGAAATGCTGAAACTTCATATAACTGTTGAGAGGAACTCATTTTGGGACTTTTCTTTTCTTTCTTCCTTTCTTTTTTTCCCCCCTTAAACAGTTCTATGTGAATTTATGCATTTTAGACGTAATCCCCAGAAATTTTTAATATATACCATAAAATTTTATACCGTTTTTACTTAATTTTGTAATTCATTGTAGTGTCTACGGTCAATATTTATGGAATAAAAGACTATGTCGGTGTTTTTGAGACAAACTATATAACATTATACTGAATTACAAAATTTTAATTTCGAGCTTCATTTGATTTTTTACAAGAGAGCTATAAATTGGAAACTCCTGTAAGTCACGAGTTTTCCAAATGAAATCAAATACAATATTTCAGTATCTGTACTCTTTAAATGAATTAATAAAAGAAAAGTTCTACACATAATTTAAAGCCTAATCACCAAACCCCAAAAATTCCTTGAAAACCCATGTATTTGCGTGCGGTGCAGTTTCATTTGATTCCTCAAAAGTTGCGACTTAAGCGGTTTTTTAAATAACCGATTTAGTTAAATATATGATTCTTAAAAATGGCATAAAAAAGTGACGTTGGAGTTTAAGTGTAAGAATGGTTATCGTAATAGTAAAATAATAATAATTTTAGCCAGCTTTCGTTTTAAAACCCAGAGCGCTTTCCTCTTTGCAGTTAGAATGTTTAGAACTTGATGACGAAAGTACAATTTATATTCACCGACAAAAAAATAGCAATTTTTTTAAGCGTCCTAGAGAGCTGCAATATGAATAGATGGAAAAAGCTGACTTTAAAAAAAAAACCTGTTTGAAGAATAGCGCAGTATATTCTTCATAGATAGTACTTGGGAGGAAAACAAACATCCAATGCTTAAGAGTTATTATTCTTAAAAGGTCCATGAGTCATTTTTTTTTCGGATTTCAAATATTTTCCCCTCATGAAAAATGTTCTTTTTTTGCCATTTTTTCCCTCAAAGAAGAGACCGTCCTCACGCGAATTGAGTTAATGTTCGTGACGGAAAAGAACGCATGGTAGCATCAGAAGTCATTGTCAAGGTCAATAAATTGGTATTATTATGTCGAATGAATACTGCAACGGTATTTGCAATGGATGATAGAAGAGCTGTCAGTATTAGATTAGTGCTTGAGGTAAAGTTTATTGAATTGTGTTAATACTATAAAATTTTAATAATATATTATTATCAAATGCAAATGCATTTATTTTGAAATATTTTTAATGCCTCTAGCAGCATATTTTAGATATTGAAAAAAAAATATTTCACTGTTAACCCTTTGAGGCGCAACCCTATGCTGAAAAAAGGTAAGCCTTTGCCATCGCTCGACTTAACTACCAGCAAGATGGCGGACGATCGAAACGCTCATCGCGTGCCACAGATCTACAGACCCTTTTTTTTACGACGGCTGGCTGTGCGTCGTCAAAAAAGGGTCTCTAGATCTGTGGCACGCGATGAACGTTTCGATCGTCCGCCATCTTGCTGGTAGTTAAGTCGAGTGATTGCAACGGCTGCCCTTTTTTCAGCATTGGGCAAGCTATCCAGCTGTTCTCGCATTCTTCCATTTTCCAGCAGATGTCAGTGCTGTTAAAAATAATCGTGAGAATTTTTTTTACTTGAAATGACGTGCTAAAAGTAAAGGATTCTCGTGGAGCTATGTCACCCGCAACTATTTGTTATAGAAATCAAATCTATTCTTCGTGACTGGCAACAGTCAAAACGTCAGTGTTCCCAGCGCAGTGCGCAGTGTTCCCAGAGCGGGTACACTGCGCGTTAAAGGGTTAAACCAAATGTAGATATGAAAGAGGATCGGCAAGCCTGCATAAACATAAGGGACAACTGCCAAGGGGGAGGGTGTATCATGAGCGGAGGATTGTTTATGGAGTTCTAACGCGTATTCACGTTACATCTGGAGAAAATTGCCTGAAACTGCAGACCGTTAGATCGACAGGCACGCAGCAGGTTGAACGCTGGACCTTCAATCTTCACCCATCTACCATGTTCAGTGACTTTATGCACTCGGCTATGGTGGGGCTTGGAAGAAGATCAGACCAAACACTTTAGTTCCGCTATCATTCTATATAATGAAGGTGTTATTGTCGATATGAGAGTTATACATCACGATTATCACGTGATGTGATAATCAACTTGACTGATCACGTGATCAGTTCAGTGAAGCTTTTGAACTGATCAAAATGCTTGCAAAAATCCAACTATACAGTTGCGCTGATCACTGACTCACTAACTCACGTACTCATTGATTCACTAACTCACTGATTCAGAGTCTTTGACAGTTCCTGTTCAACTATTCCGCGATGAAACTTTTAACACAATTGCGCTAAAGATTAAAACGTTAATCACGGAAAACGTAACAAAATCATCTGCGTTTATACCATCGGCTTGAAATTTTTCAAAATTATGTAAAAAAATACAGAAAACAATCTGCATTATTTTTAAATTTTGAAAATCCACCCGTGCCCTAATTTTTAAGCGATTTTTGTAATTATCAGCTCTTTTCTAGTCCGAGATCCGAGATAAAATAAAAGTCAACCACCTGAGTGACAAAATTAATGATATTTAACCATTTAATTTTCTACACATGTGTAGCAATATTTCTGCGGAGTCCATTACTTCCAATAATGCAGGCAGATCAGCCGGAGCAGCACATACTTTTGACTCCTTGGAAGGGCAGCGACGTCTACTGTGAGAAAAATCGGAACCGATTGGGGAACTAGCTTCGTAGATAATGCCTGTCCTTCTATATTAAAGCCCGATTGAAAATAATTCACTCTTAAATATATACATGTATATATTTTTTTTGTTCCGAAAACAGCTTCAAAAACTATTATTCTCTCAGCAACTCTATAGCGAAGGCAAAAATATCGTCTGCAGAAAATCAATTGCTGAAAATCTCATTCTTCATTTTCTTTTTGTTGTGTGTATAGAGGGTGTCCCAAAAAAGTGTTTACGGGCTTTAATTCTTTATCTATTAGAAATAAGTGGGTATTGTAAAAATGTTTAAAATAAGGTCGGAAATAAGAATCCTTTAAGAAGAAAGGTATCTCGTTCATTTAAAAAAAGTTACACTTTTTAAATTTTATACGACCCCCGTACGAAACAATTCCCAGTTAGAAAGTTTTTATTTTCCATCCAACAAGACTAATAGAAAAAACCGTAAACTGTATCTTTAAAACTAACTGAATTATGATGCAGAAAAAGTTGTGGCATTCTATAAAATTATAGAATGTATGAAAATATTTACATTAGAGCCATTTTTGAGTTTTTAAGGTAGATTCATAGTTTCGTTGAAAATTATATTTTTCAAAATAAAGTTCTAACAGACGAACTCAGACCATTTTTTATTTCCTGTAAGTGGTATTAAACCATTTCAAGGGTGCGTTCAGACTGCCACTTTTGAGTAACTCGAGTTACTCGGGAAAAACCCAAGCCGTTCACGATGCCCGATCTGAGCTTTTTGAGGAGATAAACAAAGCGTTCAGGCGGGGCCATCGCTAAGCAACGGGCCTACTTATGAGTTGCCATCGCTAAAAATGAGTTTATCATTAAGGCCTGTTTTCCCCAGTCACAGTATTTTATTTTATTATTCTAAGTATTATAAATGTTATATTATTTTATTATTTTAAAACAATTTTTTTATACTTTTATCGTACTAAAGAACTTTAGATGTAGGTAATTGTTTGGTGAATCTTGCGCCATTTTCTTTCATGAAAATTCATCCTAAAATTCGAATATTTTGCTCTGAATGTAAAGGTAAGTGAACGCTTATAATGTATTTAGAAATTCTAAAAATATGTATGTAAATCATGTTTAGTGAATAATTACTCATGTCTTATTTATAAATAAATTATTTTAATCAGAAATCCTATTACTTGAGTAGTTTTTATTCTTGTAAATAAGCATGCGTTGTGATACTATTTAGATAATTTAATTTTGCCAGTTGAAAATGTTATTTATCAGTTATATATGCCTTGATTATGTGATTAAGACTTACATCTGGTGCAGTGCAGAAATACAGTGAATTATAAATTATTGATTTTTGCCCGTTTATACAGAAACTTCAAATGTAGTTAATATTTTGTACAAGCGTTCATTATGCTTGCTCAATTCCAAAGTTCGATTGAGAAAGCGACAAAAGAATAATACATACTACATGAAATGTCTTTATTAAAGAATAATTAATTCAGGGATCGCGCTATAGAGCGTATTTTATCAATTTTCTCCAATATACAGGATATCCCTAAAACACTGAAATGCGCTTTAATACATCATTTGTTAAAGATTAATCTTGAATTGTTTAAAATAACGTAAGAAATACGACTACGTTCATGAAATATTCATTATAAGAATGTCTTTCTCATTTGTGTATTTAGTTATTTTAAAGTATATTAAATATCCACTTGTGAAACTAAAATAAGCAATCGTGAATCATGAGAGTAAGCGCTACTTTGTTTTTCCTTCAAATTATATGCATCTATTTTCTTTATGTAAATATGTATCATAGCAAACAAATTAATCATGAGTTCGTACTTGAGTTAGTAACACAATTACTACTTAAAACTACATTAAATAACGTTTGAAAGCACTGGGAAGCTAAGGAATTGCCTGATGTATACGTAAAGACTCGAGCATCCGTAGGCCTCTTTGGATGGCTCATCAAAATACACGCGCAGGCTCGTTTCTAATTGCGAAGGCCCCGTTTCAGGCTGCCAAGCTGAGTAGCTCGAGTTTTTCCCAACTCCCCTAGGAAAATCCTTGGGGAGTTGGGGAGATAGATCACGTTACCTTTGTTTATTGTTATTGTTCGCTCCATAGTTCGCTCCCATTGGCTCCACTGATTAGTAAATACGTGCCGCCACGTTTTTTCCTATTAAATTAAGGAGACCATATTTCTAAACAGTATTTCGGGGACAAATCAAGCATTGTCCTCGAATCCAAGGAAAACTTGGGGACACTAAAAAATATATTCGGGGGCTTATTTGAGGACACAACATATTACCATGTACTATACCAGTATACCCATACTTTAAATCTTGACTGACTTTGATACTTAAAAATGGACTCTAATTGCATTTTATATCAATTGTGTATTCTTATTTCTAATAAATTAAAGGAAGTATTTCATTAATTTATAAATAATTATTCAAACCAGAAATATGAAAGGAACATTATGTTGAATTATTGCAATTTATTAAAAATTTAACTCTTGGTATCATAGTATTTGTATTTTTCAGAAGACATTGATTTTTACATTGGCTCATTTTGTGATACTTTTTCATGAAACTTTGTACACACTCTAAAAAAAGTATTCGAATGCAAGAAACATTTCGTACGTCAATTTCATATTTAAAGCATGATTCTACATTAAAAGTGATTAATCATTAACAAAACTGAAATGGGAAATTTGGCTCATCATAGTCGAATACTTAATTGAATGTCTACACGCTACACACACAATGACAACAGACGTTTTCAGAGATCGAATTTCATTGTTTCTCTGAGTAGAAGGCGCTTTTAGTTGTTTTATTTTTTTTCTTCATTTTTTTCTGAAAAAATTAACTAAACGGAAAATTTCAGGGAAAAAGTACAAATCTTTAAATTTGGGGACTTGTCGTGTCCCCAAGAAGTCAAAGTATTTTTGGGGACAAAATGAAAAAAATGATCTATATTTGGGGACTGTCCTCGAAATTCGAGGACGTATGGTCGGGGCCTTCGCAATTAGAAACGGGCCTGCGCGTGTATTTTGATGAGCCATCCAAAGAGGCCTACGGATGCTCGAGTCTTCACGTATACATCAGGCATTTCTTAACCTTCCCAGTGCTTTCACACGTCTTTTAATATAGTTTTAAGTAGTGATTGTGTTACTAATTCAAGTACGAACTCATGATTAAATTGTTTGCTATGATATATATTGACATAAAGAAAATAGATGCATATAATTTGAAGGAAAAACAAAGTAGCGCTTACTCTCATGATTCACGATTGCTTATTTTAGTTTCACAAGTGGATATTTAATATACTTTAAAATAACTAAAACACAAGACATTTTTTATAATGAATATTTCATGAACGTAGTCGTATTTCCCACGTTATTTTAAACAATTCAACATTAATCTTTAACAAATGATGTATTAAAGCGCATTTCAGTGTTTTCGAGATATCCTGTATATTGGAGAAAATTGATAAAATACGCTCTATAGCGCGATCCCTGAATTAATTATTCTTTAATAAAGACATTTCATGTAGAATATATTATTCTTTTGTTGCTTTCTCAATCGAACTTAGGAATTGAGCAAGCATAATGAACGCTTGTACAAAATATTAACTACATTTGAAGTTTCTGTATAAACGGGCAAAAATCAATAATTTTTAATTTACTGTATTTCTGCACTGTACCAGATGTAAGTCTTAATCACATAATCAAGGCATATATAACTGATAAATAACATTTTCAACTGGCAAAATTAAATTGTCTAAATAGTATCACAACGTCATGCTTATTTACAAGAATAAAAACTACTCAAGTAATACGATTTCTGATTAAAATAATTTATTTATAAATAACACATGAGTAATTATTCACCAAACATGATTAACATACCTATATTTAGAATTTCTAAATACATTATAAGCGTTCACTTACCTTTACATTCAGAGCAAAATGTTCGAATTTTAGGATACATTTTCATGAAAGAAATGGCTCAAGATTCACCAAACGATTACCTACATCTAAAGTTCTTTAGTACGTCAAAAGTATAAAAAAATTGTTTTAAAATAATAAAATAATATAACATTTATAATACTTAGAATAATAAAATAGGACACTGTGACTGGGGGAAAACTGGCCTCAATGATAAACTCATTTTTAGTGATGGCAACTCATACGCAGGCCCGTTGCTAATAACGACGGCCCCGAATTGCCTGATGTATTCGTAAAGACTCGAGCATCCGTAGGCCTCTTTGGATGGCTCATCAAAATACACGCGCAGGCCCGTTACTAATTGCGAAGGCCCCGGTTCAGGCTGCCAAGCTGAGTAGCTCGAGTTTTTCCCAACTCCCCAAGGAAAATCCTTGGGGAGTTGGGGAGATAGATCACGTTACCTTTGTTTATTGTTATTGTTCGCTCCATAGTTCGCTCCCATTGGCTCCACTGGTTAGTAAATACGTGCCGCCACGTTTTTTCCTATTAAATTAAGGAGACCATGTTTCTAAACAGTATTTCGGGGACAAATCAAGCATTGTCCTCGAATCCAAGGAAAACTTGGGGACACTAAAAAATATATTTGGGGACTTATTTGAGGACACAACATATTACCATGTACTATACCAGTATACCCACACTTTAAATCTTGACTGACTTTGATACTTAAAAATGGACTCTAATTGCATTTTATATCAATTGTGTATTCTTATTTCTAATAAATTAAAGGTAGTATTTCATTCATTTATAAATAATTATTCAAACCAGAAATATGAAAGGAACATCATGTTGAATTATTGCAATTTATTCAAAATTTAACTCTTGGTATCATAGTATTTGTATTTTTCAGAAGACATTGATTTTTACATTGGCTCATTTTGTGATACTTTTTCATGAAACTTTGTACACACTCTAAAAAAGTATTCGAATGCAAGAAACATTTCGTACGTCAATTTCATATTTAAAGCATGATTCTACATTAAAAGTGATTAATCATAACAAAACTGAAATGGGAAATTTGGCTCATCATAGTCGAATACTTAATTGAATGTCTACACGCTACACACACAATGACAACAGACGTTTTCAGAGATCGAATTTCATTGTTTCTCTGAGTAGAAGGCGCTTTTAGTTGTTTTATTTTTTTTCTTCATTTTTTTCTGAAAAAATTAACTAAACGGAAAATTTCAGGGAAAAAGTACAAATCTTTAAATTTGGGGACTTGTCGTGTCCCCAAGAAGTCAAAGTATTTTTGGGGACAAAATGAAAAATAAGATCTATATTTGGGGACTGTCCTCGAAATTCGAGGACGTATGGTCGGGGCCTTCGCAATTAGAAACGGGCCTGCGCGTGTATTTTGATGAGCCATCCAAAGAGGCCTACGGATGCTCGAGTCTCATGTATATACATCAGGCATTTCTTAAGCTTCCCAGTGCTTTCAAATGTTATTTAATGTAGTTTTAAGTAGTAATTGTGTTACTAATTCAAGTACGAACTCATGATTGATTTGTTTGCTATGATACATATTGACATTAAGAAAATAGATGCATATAATTTGAAGGAAAAACAAAGTAGCGCTTACTCTCATGATTCACGATTGCTTATTTTAGTTTCACAAGTGGATATTTAATATACTTTAAAATAACTAAATACACAAATGAGAAAGACATTTTAATAATGAATATTTCATGAACGTAGTCGTATTTCCTACGTTATTTTAAGCAATTTAACATTAATCTTTAACAAATAATGTATTAAAGCGCATTTTAGTGTTTTCGCGATATCCTGCATATTGGAGAAAATTGATAAAATGCGCTCTATAGCGCGATCCCCGAATTAATTATTCTATAAAGACATTTCATGTAGTATATGTTATTCTTTTGTCGCTTTCTCCATTCGAACTTTGGAACTGAGCAAGCATAATGAACGCTTGTACAAAATATTAACTACATTTGAAGTTTCTATATAAACGTGCAAAAATCAATAATTTATAATTTACTGTATTTCTGCACTGTACCAGATGTAAGTCTGAATCACATAATCAAGGCATATATAACTGATAAATAACATTTTCAACTGGCAAAATTAAATTGTCTAACTAGTATCACAACGTCATGCTTATTTACAAGAATAAACTACTCAAGTAATACGATTTCTGATTAAAATAATTTATTTATAAATAACACATGAGTAATTATTCACTAAACATGATTTACATACATATTTTTAGAATTTCTAAATAAATTGTAAAAGTGCTCACTTACCTTTACATTCAGAGCAAAATGTTCGAATTTTAGGATAAATTTTCATGAAAGAAAACGGCGTAAGATTCACAAAACGATTACCTACATCTAAAGTTCTTTAGTACGACAAAACTATAAAAAAATGTTTTAAAATAATAAAATAATATAATATTTATAATACTTAGAATAATAAAATAGAACACTGCAAATGGAGAAAACAGGCCTCAATGATAAACTCATTTTTAGCGGTGGCAACTCATGAGCAGGCCCGTTGCTTAGCGACGGCCCCGGTATGGTCACCTTATATTAAATACCCAAACCGTTCACGATGTCAATCTCCCCGAGTAAAATTCGAGCAGTTCATGTTTTACTCGAGATTTACCCGAAAGTGGCAGTCTGGACGCACCCCAAATGTTTATGGTAAAACAAGTTTTAACTACAGCATAATGAAATGCAGACGATTTTTTTTTTAATTTACTCATTTGTTTCCAGTAGTAACTCTTATCAGAACAATTCAACCAAACTTTTCTTGTACGTATCGGAATAAATAGTGTATTAAAAAATTATGCAGAGATATTTAGTTTCATATTTCGAGATAAAAACATGTAACTAGTACTGCATAATATTTTTTTTTTTAAACAAATGACGAGCTGTTTGAATTAGCAATGATTTATTCTAAGTGCAATTGCAATAATGCAAAAACTACTCGAGAATTCGACG